>PVHX01002982.1:138010-153820 GCA_004024805.1 Geosciurus inauris | reverse complement strand
TGACAATCACATTCATGTAGTGCTTGCTGCAAGGGAGGCATATAACCAGTTGTTTTGGCTAAAATAAGACAGGAAGGCGTTCCTTGGGTTCTACACAAAAGTAACAGTATTAAAAGTCTAATGGCAATCACTGACAGGCTGCCTTAATTAATGATATCTCCTTCATTCACTGTGTTGGAAGGGCCCAATGGAAAGGGGGAAAAAAACAAAAACAAAAAAACACCTAATGCTATTCCAATGGACTGAGCTGGAGAAATGAAACCCCCTTAAGATCTAGATGGCACTTGATGGTCATTTTATAACGGTTTTCCTTCAAGTGAAACTACTACATTGCCTCCCAATTTCTCTCCAAGTGTTGACCGGTCCTTAATATCATCCAAGCCATTTACTTGCCACTCGTGTTTAATACCTAAAAAAAAAAAAATTCCATTATCTTATTATACTTAGAAAAGAGTAATTTCTCTACATAAAATAGTTAATATTTGTACCTGTAAATTTCTTTTTAATGGCATCTTTAGAGCTAGCATAAATCATCTTGCTTTTTAAGGGTGCACTTTCAGGAGCCCTATGAAAACAAAACAAAACAATTGTTAAATCTCACTTAGAAGAAGAACAAAGGCAAAACTGACTATGATAATAATTATCCTTGCATTTTAAAAGTACTTTTTTCTTTTGTTTTTACACACCAGAATATAAATACTAGGTCTTCTTTCTTAGACTCTTTTGTTTCGTACGTAGCATCGTACAAAGCATATCGGCAATCATTCAGAGGTAGCAACTTCACAAAAGATGTGTAGGGGTCCTCTACAGTATCACCAATGTCACCCACCAAGATCTGCTTTGCTTCCTCTACAATTATTTGTCTTTTGTCATCGCTTAAACAGAAGAGAACTGCTTTCTTTCTTTTTTTGATCTCCTCTTGTGTAGAAGATTTCCTTACTTTCATATCATTAAAAACTTTGATGACTTCATCATTCACTGTAACTCCAGATGCCTGAAAATAAACAAAGAATGGTAATTCAGAACAAGCATTTTGGCTTTAAACAAAATTGTTTGCCTACAGAGGATTCACTTTAGTTTGGCTATTAAAAATTGCACCGAGGGATGCAAGCAGTCCCAACAGATTAGTCTCATTTTAAAGTATTAGTATATGATACATCTAAAGATTGTAACTCATCCTGCCCATTCATCCTTTTTAAAGGTGTCTGGAGAAAGCAAATGGAAGGTGAAGGGTAAGGGACAAATACAAGTTGTCCCATCCCTGAAATGTTTCCTATTTCATTGGGTGATGTCAGAGCTTCAGGAGCAGCGGCAAAAATACCTTCTGTATTGTGTCAACTCTGCAGCCTTAAAAAAAAAACACTTTTGGATTTCAGTTAATGCTTCTACTATTTTTTTCTTTAAAGTCATCCTAGCCACTGCTGTTTCCTCATAAGGAAAGGGAATCAAGTGTAAACTCCAACCGCCTACGGCTACAAAATAATTGCTCTACAGCTCAAATGCAGACACTTCAAAACTAAAAGGTCGAACGCAGAAGCTTTTTTACCACGAGAAAACATTTTTAAAAAGAGTTTCCCCACCTCCTCAATCTTCTCTTAAGAGTTTTATTAAAGGCCATCTAGACCCTGATCCGAAGCCTTCAAATCACGTACCAATTTTAGAGCGCGCGTGTTAAGAAAAATTAGGCAGCGAAAGGCAAACGCGGCACATGAGGAGCTAGACCCTCCCGCAGCCCCGGCAGCCCGGCCCGACCCCCGCCCTCCACCCCGCGCGCACTCCCGGGCTCTCCCCGCCCCCAAGAATCCGGAGAGCAGCAGGGCTGGGCCTGACTGCGGAGGGCAGGCAGGCCAGCCGGCTGAGAGCAGCGGGGCTGCAGCGGGGCTACAGCGGAGGAGCGCCCACCTCGGAGGCCAAAATCAGGTTAAAATGGCGGCCCCACTACCCGGGTCGTGCGGGGCCGCGCTGGGGGTCTCCTCGCTGCATGTCTCCCCGCCGGCGCGCCCGCCTTACCATAATGCCCGCGGCTGTGACTGCGGCAGCTGCTCCGGCAATGTGGACCTGGTAGGACGAGAAGGAGGGGCAGACGGGCGGGCAAGCAAGCAGGAGGATGCGAGTGCGGGGCACGCCGGGAGCTGCAGCCCCGGGGCGGCGGGGCTGGCGGGCCGCAGGAGGCGGGCGGGGCGGTCACGTGGGCACGCCCCGTTCCCCGGCCGGCACCGCCCCGCTCCCTGGCCCTTCTGCCTCGCAGCGTGGGGGCTCCCAGCTCGCCCGCGTCCTCCGTCTGACCCCGGAGCGCGAACCCCGCAGGCCCGGGCCGCTACACGGCGGTGACGCGAGCCCTGGGGCCTGGCAGAGTCGCCTCCAGCCACTCGGCACCGCCCATCGGCCCGCGGGAGATAGCGCCCAACTCCCAGAGGGGCGTTTCCACCCTACTTCGCGGGGTGCCGCTGCTGGGGTGGTGTGTGTGTAAAGAACTGCTGGCGGAGATGTCTTTCTTTCCTTTACTCTTAGTTTCCATCCTAAGGGGCTGAATCTCAACGTTTCGAATCTTTTTGGAAAACTACCAAATTTGTGTGAACTGTTTATAACCTTTTCCTGGCTGAATAAACACTATAAGCGGTTACCCGTACTTGATCGAAGTATTCTGCAAAATCCAGATGATAAACACCCGCGAAAAATAACTTCAAAATTCTGTAGTCGAAATATCAGTGATAAGGTAAAATATAGGGAGCAGCATTCCTTGCTAGTATCCTTTTCTGTATTAGAAGCCTAGGAAATGGGTTGTACTCGCTCTTAGGAGTCTTCATGATGCCTCGGTTTATGACGGCTCACATCAGATAAACGAACCCAAGAGTAGAGATTCCTCCCTCTTGGCAATCAGAACCACTTCTAGCAAAGCCTGTAACAGCTGAGACAAGATGGCTTCTCAAATACATCTTATTTATCATAGAAAAGTTGTCACTTTATATCTTGAGGAAATTTTTCCTAAAATTTAACAGTTTCTGAGTTTTGTTCTTATCGATTATATTGAAAAGCAGATGCTACCTTTTCTCCTAAATCTTTACCATTCTTGCCTCACTTTCTTCATTTGTAAAATTGGTAGATTGAATTAAAAATTCTAATCAACAGTTAAATGTATTTTGTGAAAATGATTTGTACTAAAAATGTAGAATTGTTATTATCTGAAACTGTTAGAACAGTAAGTCCAGGTGAATCTTGAAGCAAACGGAACCAGAAGTGTGGAGTGTTACCGAAAACTTTGAGGGGGCAAGTTTGGAAAAGTTGGGTGTTACTGATGGCATTACCCCATCTCTTAATCCCTCCAAACCTCAAGTTCTTAATCTGTACAAGTTCTCACTAAATTATCTTGAAGTTCCTTTTCAGCTTTAAAATTTAGTTTCTGAGTCTAGCGGTGTTCAGTAGGAAATGGTCTCAGAATTTAAGTTTAGGGGTAGAAAATCAAGAGGAGTGGGGGATAAATACATGTGTATATATATTTTACTTACATAAAAGTAAGCCTGTTTTTAATGGGCAATACCTAACATACTACACACACACACACTCCCCATTCTGATATCAGCCCCTCTCTAACCCCTCCTGCTCCCCAGATCAAGTTAATGGTTCCCATGCTCTAGAATTTTTTCCCTGAAGGTACTTTTGTCTTTGCACATGTTTTGTTGCATTATAATAACTTGGTTAACTTGGTTACTCTGTCACCCAAATACACTGTAAGCGCCCAAGGATTTGAGTCCTCATCTTTGAATTTCTGGAGCCTGGTATATACTAGGTACTCAATGGGTGATTTAATAATGAATTTGAAGATATTCTAGTGCTATTAAGAGAACAAAAGGGCCAGGTGCAGTGTTGCATGCCTGTAATCCCAGCACTTTGGGAGACTGAGAGGAGAATGATGAGTTCAAAGCCAGCCTCAGCAACGGCAAGGTACTAAGCAACTCAGTGAGACCCTGTCTCTACATAAAACACAAATTAGGGGTGGGGATGTGGTTCAGTGGTTGAGAACCCCTGAGTTCAATCCCTGGTGCCAAAAAAAAAGAAAAGAAAAAGGAAGCTTCTAGAGATTGTGAGGTCTTTGCACATGAATTTGTGAGGATGGCCCTGAGAACCAGGACCAGTAGCAGCTCCCTTTCTTCACCCCAGGGAGATATAATCAAAACTTAGTACTGTTTGGTAAAGGGGCAGCACTTTTGAACATTGCTGCATGAATTTTGGCCCCTATCTAGTAAAGGGATCTGTGTCAGACACCACATGTATTGGTGTTTTATTATTGCTGAAACAAATGATCACAAATGTAGTGACTTAAAACAACACAAATTTATTTTCTTACAGTTCTGGAGGTCAGAAGTCAAAAGTGTCTTACAGGATTACAATCAAGGTGTCAAGGCTTGATTGATTTTTTTTTTTTTTTTGGTACTGGGGATTGAACCCGGAGGCACTTAACCACTGAGCCACATCCCCAGCATTTTTTTGTTTTTGTTTTGTTTTTATATATATATGTTTTATTTAGAGACAGAGTCTTGCTGAATTGCTTAGGGCCCTGCTCAGTTGCTGAGGCTGGCTTTGAACTCCTGATCCTCCTGCCCCAGCCTCCTGAGGTGCTGGGATTACAGGTGTGCGCCACCCGCCTGGCAGCATGATTGCTTTTTGAGGCTGTAGGAGACAGTTTGTCTCTTTGTTATTTTGAGTTTTTAGAGGTCACTCACATTCCTTCGTTTGTGGTCACAGCCAGCAACCCCATCACTCTGACCTTTGCTTCAATCACCACATCTCCTCTGACTCTCCTTTTCATTTATAATAGCATTATTATTACTTTGGATCCTGGGTGGTAGTTTAGTAGAAATTTCTTTTCAAGAGCCTTAATTTGATAGTTCTATAAAGTCCCTTTTGTTGTGTAAGGAAACACATTCATAGGTTCTGAGGCTTAGGACAGGAACATCTTTGGGAGGCTATTACTCTGTCTATCATAGTATACCTGTTCTCTTCACAGTTTCAAGCCCAAGCAAACATTTAGCAGGTGGGACAGAAGAACCTTGAAAAATCCTGTACTAGAACACACATCTGAGCTAAAATTACCCATTTACTGGACCACACATGGATGGCAGCAAAAAATAACTATTAAGAACAGGGAGTGGGCTGGGGTTGTAGCTCAGCGGTAGAGTGCTTGCCTCGCATGCGTGAGGCCCTGGGTTTGATCCTCAGCACCACCTACAAAGCAATAAAATAAAGACATTGTGTTCATCTACAACTAAAAAAAAAAATCTTAAAAAAAAAAAAAAGAACAGAGAGTAACCTCTGAAAGGGATTTCAGCTCTGACTGTGGTGGTATAATCTCAGGCCATTGACTTAATAGCTCTAAGGCTCAATTTTCTCATGTAAAATGGGGATATTACTTCCTCCCTCTCAAGATTATGGAGAGGATCAAATGATATATTGTATGTAAAGCTTATGTCCAGAAATAGGGAACCTGGATGTAGAGTTAAGATGAATGCACTGATTTTTAAAAAAATTTTTTTAGTTGTAGATGGACACAATATCTTTATTTTATTTATTTTTATGTGATGCTGAGGATCGAACCCAGTGACTCATGCATGCGAGGCAAGCACTGTACCACTGAGCCACAGCCCCAACCCAAGGTGAATGCGCTGATTTTTTAAAATAGACGAATTATGTGTCCTTTAATGAAGCTGCCCAAATATTGAAAAGGAAAGGCTTTTTGTACATCTGTAAGGCTCTAGCAGACAACAGTTATGAAGTTCACAAGGAAAATACAAAATGAGATTAATGAGAGTAAAAACATATTGAATTTGAATAATAGCTATGAACCAAGAAGTATATTTTTTACATTTACATTTATATTTATTTCTTTTTTTATTCTTGTATTTCTTTTTTTATTTATTCTAATTAGGTTTACATGACAACAGAATGCATTTTGATTCATTATACACAAATGGAGCACAACTTTTCACTTCTCTGGTTGTCCACAATATAGAGTCACACCATATGTGCAGTCATACATGAACCTAGGGCATTGTTGTCTATCGCATTCCACCATCTTTCCTGTCCCCATATCCCATCTCCTTCCATCCCTCCCCTTTGACCAGCATTTCTTCATTCTTCCCATGCCCCCTCCCACATTATGGATCAGCATCCACTTATCAGAACATTTGGCCTTTGGATTTTTGGGATTGGCTTACTTCACTTAGCATGATGTTCTCCAATTCCATCTATTTACCTGCAAATGCTGTAACCTTATTCTCTTTTACTGCTGAGTAATATTCCATTGTGTATATGTACTATAGTTTCTTTATCCATTCATCTATTGAAGGGCATCTAGGTTGCTTCCACAGTTTAGCTATTGTGAATTGAGCTGCTATAAACATTGAAGTGGCTGCGTTACTGTAGTATGCTGTCTTTAAGTCTTTGGGTATAGACCAAGGAGTGGGATAGCTGGGTCAAATGGTGGTTCCATTAGGATCCCATTCTTGCAGTTGTACATGATGTAGAGTTTCACTGGTTGTGTATTCATGTATGAACACAGGAAAGTTATGTCCTATTCATTTTACTGTCTTTCCTATTCCCATTCCCTACACCTTCTCTTCATTCCATTTAGTCTAATCCAATGAACTTCTATTCTCCCCCTCTCCTTTTTTGTGTGTTAGCATCTGCATATCAGAGAGAACTTTGGCCTTTGTTTTTTAGGGATTGGCTTGTTTCACTTAGCATGATAATCTCTAGTTCCATCCATTTACTGGAAAATGCCATAATTTCATTTTTCTTTACGGTTCAGTAATAGTACGTTGGATACCACATTTTCTTCATCTATTAATTTGTTGAAGGGCACCTAGGTTAGTTCCATAGCTTAGCTATTGTGAATTGAGCTGCTATAAACATTGATGTGGCTGGGTCACTATAGTATGCTGATTTTGAGTCCTTTGTGTATATACTGAGGAGTAGGATAACTAGGTCAAATGGTGGTTCCAAGTTTTCTGAGGAGTCTTCATACTGCTTTCCAGAGTGGTTGCACCAATTTGCAATCCTACCAGCAATATATGAGTTAACCTTTTCCCCTACATCTTCACCAACATTTATTGTTACTTGTATTCTTGGTAATTGCCATTCTGACTACAGTGAGGTGAAATCTTAGTGTAGTTTTAATTTGTACTTCTCTAATCTAGAGATGTTGAACATTTTTTCATGTATTTGTCGACAGATCATATTTCTTCTTCTGTGGAGGAATGCACTAATTTTTTAAAAATATTTATTTTTTAGTTGTGGGTGGACAGAATTTCTTTATTTTATTTTTATGTGGTGCTGAAGATCGAACCCCAGTGCCTCATGTGTGCTAGGCGAGCACACTACCACTGTGCCATAACCCAGCCCAAATGCACTAATTTTTTTTTTTAATTTTTTTTTTGTAGATGGACACAATGTCTTTATTTTATTGCTCGGTATGTGGTGCTGAGGATTGAACCCAGGGCCTCACGCATGCGAGGCAAGCGCTCTACCGCTGAGCCACAATCCCAGCCCCAAATGCACTAATTTTTAAGATGCATATTTTTAAAAAATTTTAATCAACACACAATAATTATATATATTAATGTGGTTCAGGGTGATGTTTCAGTGTATGTTTACAATGTGTAATTACCGGGGTCATTGGCACATCCATCAGGTATAACATTTATTATTTCTCTTTGCTAGGAACATTCCAAATTCTACTAGCTATTTTGAAAGATATAATTGTGAACCATAGTTTCCCTACTATGCTATAGAACATTAGAAGTTAATCATCCTCTCTCCAGATCCCTCCTGCCACTTTCCCAGAGTCTGGTAAACACTATTCTACTCTCTTCTTCTATGAGATCAACTTTTTAAGTCTCCACATATAAGTGAAAACATGCAATATTCATGAAAGTGCTAATTTTACCAACTCACAGGCAACAGACATGACATAGTCCCAGCCCTCATTGATTCTGAAGGTTCAACTAAACTTGTTTACTCAAGATTCCTTAAGAAATAAGAGCAATGAACACTCTCTAAAGCATATTCTTCCAAGAAACAATCTAAATGGAGGTTGTGTGGCATGTGAAAGTTTAAAAATCATTTTTTCAAAATCTATAAAAAATGGTGAATTTTTTGGTCAGGCACAATGGCCCATGCCTGTAATCCCAGTGGCTTAGGAGGCTGAGGCAGGAGGATTGTGAGTGCAAAGCCAGCCTCAGCAACAGTGAGGTGCTAAGCAACTCAGTGAGACCCTGTCTCTAAAGAAAATACAAAATAGGACTGGAGATGTGGCTCAATGGCCAAGTGCCCCTGAGTTCAATCCCTGGTACCCCTCCCCGAAAAAAATGGTGGTTATGTTTGTTTCAAACACCAATTATTTATGAAGCCTCAGCCACTACATTGTTTGAGCCCCACTCCCTGTCAAGAGACATCACACTCTCAGCTCCCAGTCACTTTCTGACAGAGACAAGTGTAAACACAAAAGTACTCACCACTTTAAGATGCACCTTTCTACTCACTTGCCTCCTTAACTCTGACATATCCTTCCTAACCCACGCCTGGCTAAAAGATTGATGAGGAGGCAAGTTATATACACATCTGCATCTGAATTTGAACTTAGAAAATAAACACAGTGGGAGGTGTGTGCTGGAGTCTGATTTTGTGACTCACCCTCTGATCCATACAACTCACTTGGGGTCTTACACACCTCATCTCTAATTCTTTCTAATTTAGAAGGCAGATCACAATAAAGGACCTTAGCAGTCTGTGTCACATGAAGAAGTAATGAAAAGGTAGCAGTAGTGAAATGCAGTAACTAGTGACATAGTTAAAAATGATCTCTTGGGGCTGGGGTCATGGCTCAGTGGTAGAGCACTCACCTGGCACATGTGAGGCACTGGGTTCCATCCTCAGTACCACATAAAAATAAAATTAAGGTATTGTGACCACCTACAACTAAAATATATATAAATAAAATAATCTCAAACTCTATTTATGAATATCAACTTCAATAGTCTGAATACATACCAAGTTCCATTTATTAATTCACACATCTAATTTATCAAATTCAAACACCAGTTATTTATAAAGCCTCAGTCATTACATTAATAGTGCATTGAGAATAATTGATTGTGATAGTAGGTAGCAAATTGTTACCTATACATATCATATAGAAACAGTATCTGAAAAAATAAACTTGCTAGTGTGTTGGGTTTTTTTTCTTTTTACAATACTGGGGATTGAATCTATGGGATTCAAACCACTGAGATACATCCTTGCTCCATGCCCACCCCCTTTTTTCAAACAAGGTCTTGCTAAATTGCCCAGGCTGGCTTCAAACCTGTGATCCTCTTGCCTCAGCCTTTCAAGTTACTGGGATTATAGGTGTGCACTACCTAGTAATTTATGTGATAGCAATCTTTTGTTTAGCTTACTTATTAAAATAAATGTAGATTATTATTATTTTTTTGAACAGAGTCTTGCTGTGGTACTCAGGCTGGTCTTGAACTCCTGTGTTCAAATGATCCTCCTGCTTCAGTCTTCCAAGTGCTGGGATGTGCACCACCATGCTTGGCTCAAAAGTTATAGAATTTTTTTTTGATTCACTGATTGATTTTATTAAGAGAAAGCAAGATATACATATTCTGAGAAGCAGGGTAGAATATGGATGTTGGAGAGGAATGCTCTGGTTTCATCTTAGCAAGGTATATTTGTGTATGTAAAATCTGAAGTATAGAGACAGGCTCTGAGAGTATTTTTAGTTCTCCTTTCTTTTTTTTTAATATTTATTTTTTAGTTGTAGGTGGACAACTAACAAATAAATATTAAAAAAAATTTAGTTATTTTTATGTGGTGCTGAGGATCAAACCCAGTGCCTCACACGTGCTAGGTGAGCACGCTACCAATGAGCCATAACCCCAGCCCCTAGTTCTCCTTTCTGTTGGTCACTTGATGTATTAATCATTACCTACTAGGGGTTGTGTATTAGTCAGCTTTGTGTCTCTATGACCAATGTACCTAACAAGAACATAGAGGAGGTAAAGTTTATTTTGACTAATGGTTCAGAGGTTTAGTATGTGGGGGGCCAACTCTGTTGCTCCGGGCCCAAGATGAGGCAGCCCATCATGACAGGAGGGTGTGGTTGAGGAGCACTGCTTACTTCGTAAGCTGGGAAGCAGAGACAGGGAAGAGGGGAAGGGGCCACAGGGAAGATGTACCCTTCTAGGACACACCTTCGGTGGCCCACTTCTTCCACCCACAGCCTACCTGCCTACAGTTACCACCCAGTGAGTCCATTCAAACTAGGATGTACTGATTAGGTTATAGTTGTCATAATTCAATCATTTCACCTCTGAATATTTTTACATTAACATAGGAGCTTGGGGAGACACCTCATATCCAATCCATAACAGGTTGGAAAGCTATGGATTTTTAAACCATAGACAGAAAAATCATACTGATTTGAAAATCATAACATGAAAACTGTATTAATAGACATAAAGAAGAGTAGAAGAGAGATCACAAACACTAATTCAAGAATGAAGTGAGTCTGTTCATTCTACTCATTCATTCCCTTATTGTGTGTGTTGAGCACCTCTCCTGGGGATGCAAAGATAAAAATAATGCATTCTCTCCCTTGAAGAAAGTCAGCCCTGTGAAACACAGCAAGGAAGCTGACTTTTATGGAACAATCACAGGCATACTAGGATAGCATATGCATAGGATGTCTTGTGAGCACAAAGGAGTAAGTTGGGTCTTAGGGACAAATGGGAAAAGCAAAGGGAACTGAATGCACAAAGTTATAGCACATGAATAAAGCACAAGAAATCCCAAGTAGTTTGCTCGAGCCTTTGGAATTGGTAGGGAATAAAGGAGTGGTAGGAAGAACAAGGTCTTCTGAGCCATGTAAGCAATCCTGTAATCAGAACTATAGGTGATAAGGTAAATAAGATTTTTCACATGTGTTTTTGAAATAGTAGCTATAATGAGATATTAACTGAGCATGGAATTCACCCTTTCCAGTAGACCATTCAATGTCTTTGGTATATTCACAGTTACAAAACCACCACCTACTTTTATTTTTTAAATATTTTTTAGTTGTCAATGGATCTTTATTTTATTCATTTATTTATATGTGGTGTTGAGAATCGAACCCAGTGCCCCACGCATGCTAGGCAAGCACTCTGCCACCCCAACCCCATACTATTTACTTTTAGAACATTTCACAACCTCAAAAAGAAATGAAGTGACTGTTCATACCCATGAACAGTCAACTCCACATTCTCTCTTTCCCTAAAAACTATTATTCTGTTATCTCTGTAGGTTTCCTTGTTTGGGATGTTTAACATGGTCTTTTGTGACTGGCTTTAGTTTGAATAACATTGTCAAAGTTCATTCAGGTTTGTAGCATGTATTAGCACTTCATTCCTTTTTATAGCCAAATCATATTCTGTTGCAGGGAGATGTATTTCCTTTATCCATTGATTGGTTGAGAGATATTTCAGTTTGCACTTTTGGGCTATTATGAATAATAGTGCTGTGAACATTCATGTACAAATCTTTGTGCCTGAAAATCTAAAAGAATTTTCATTTCTTTTAGATACATACCTAGAGGTGGACTTACTCAGTAATACAGTAACTTTGTTTAATATTTAGAGAGCTGTCAAACTGTTTTCTGAGGTGGCTGTGCCATTTTATAATTCTAACCACAGTGTGTGAGGATTCCAATTTCTCTACCTTTTCTTTGAGCTAAGATTTTTTTTTAAATTTTGAATTTGTTCTAATTAGTAAAACGTGACAGTAGAATGCATTTTTAAAAATTAATTTATTTATTTGCTTGTGTCTTCATACATGCACCTAGGGTAGTGACGACCATCTCATTCAACCATCTTTTCTACATCCCTTCCCTTTTCTCACCCCCCTCCTCCCCCTGCCCATCCAGGGTTCCTCCATTTCTCCTATGTTCCCCATTCCCACCCCCCTTATGTATCAGCATCCACTAATCAGAGAGAACATTCGGCATTTGGTTTTTTGGGATTGGCTTACTTCACTTAGCATGATGTTCTCCAATTCCATCCATTTACTTGCAAATGCCATAATTTTGTCCTCTTTTATTGCTGAATAATATTCCATTGTGTATATGTACCACAGTTTCTTTATCCATTCATCTATTGAAGGACATCTGGGTTGCTTCCACAGTTTTGCAATTGTGAATTGTGCTGATATAAACATTGAAGTGGCTGCATCACTGTAGTATGCTGTTTTTAAATCTTTAGGGTATAGGCCAAGGAGTGGAATAGCTGGATAAAATGGTGGTTCCATTCCAAGTTTTTTCCATACTGCTTTCCAGATTGGTTGTACCAGTTTGCAGTTCCACCAGCAATGTTTGAGTGTGCCTTTTTCACCACATCCTCGCCAGCACTTATTGTTGCTGGTATTTTGGATAGCTGCCATTCTGACTGGAGTGAGATGAAATCTGAGAGTAGTTTTGATTTGCATTTCTCTAATGGCTAGAGGCATTGAACATTTCTTCATATATTTGTTTATTGATTGTATACCTTCTTCTGAGAGGTTTCTATTCAGCTCCTTAGCCCATTTATTGATTGGGTTGTTTGTTTTAGAATGCATTTTTTAAAAGTATTTTTATTAGTTGTTGATGGATCTTTATTTTATTTATTTATTTATATGTGGTGCTAAGAATTGAACCCAGAGCCTCACATATGCCAGGCAAGCGCTTTACCACCGAGCCAGGACCTTAGCCCAGTAGAATGCATTTTGACACATTGTACACAAATGGAGCACAACTTCTCATTCCTTTGGCTGTACATGGTGCAGTCACACCAGTAGTGTAATCATACATGTGTACTCCACCTTTTTTTTTACCAACACTTGTTTTTGTGTTTTATTTTACTTACTCTAGTGGCTGTGAAGTAGTATCTCATTGTGGTTTTGATTTGTTGGCTCATAATGTTGAGTATCTTTTTATTTGCTTATTGTGTTTCCTTTGAAGAAATGTCTGATCATATCCTTAGTACATTATTTATGTTAGAATGTCTTTTTTATTGAGTCGTGAGAGTTCTTTATGTATTTGGGATATGATTCCTTTTTCAGATACATGATTTGCAAAAATATTCTACCATTTTATGGGCTTTTTATTTTCTTGATAATGTCCTCTGAAGAACAAAAGTGTTAAGTGTTAATGTTTAGTTTAGTTTCCTGGGTTTTTTTTTTTTTGGTTCTGGAGATTGAACTCAGGGGCACTCGACCACTGAGCCACATCCCCAGCCCTATTTTGTGTTTTATGTAGAGACAGGGTCTCACTGAGTTGCTTAGCGCCTCGCCGTTGCTGAGGCTGTCTTTGAACTCGCAATTCTCCTGTCTCAGCCTCCCTAAGTGCTGGGATTACAAGCATGCGCCACTGTGCCCAGCTAGTTTCCTAGTTTTTATTTCGTTGCTTGTGCTTTTTTTTTTTTTTTTTTAATTTTTTTTTTTTAGTTGTTAATGGATCTTTATTTTATTCATTTATTATTTATATGTGGTGCTGAGGATCGAAACCAGTGCCTCACGCATGGTAGGCAAGTGCTCTACCGCTGAGCCACAGCCCCAGCCCTCGTTGCTTGTGCTTTTGATGTTGTCTAAAAAACCATTGCCTAATCTAAGGTGTTTTAAAAAGAGTCTTACAGTTTTAGCTCTTACATTTATGTTTATGGGTTTTGTTTGGGTTTGGGTTTGGGTTTTGGTTTTGGTGCTGAAGAGTGAACCCAGGGCCTTGTACATGCTAAGCATGTGCTCTACCACTGAGCTATATCACTAGTTCCCATGTGGTCTATTGTGAGCTAATTTTTTTAATATGTTGAACTTTTAAAATATGCATTCATTTTTTTTCCATATTTTTATTTTTGGTACTGGGAATTGAACTCAGGGGCACTCGACCACTGAACCACATCCCCAGCCCTATTTTGTGTTTTATGTACAGACAGGGTCTCGCTGAGTTGCTTAGTACCTCGCTGTTGCTTTTTTTTCCATATTTTATTTATTTGTTCTATTTAGGCTTATATGATAACAGAGTGCAATTTGATTCATTGTACATAGATAGAGGATAACATATCAATTCTCTAGTTGTAAGTTGTATAGAATCACAACATATATGCAGTCATACATAAAGTTAGGGCTATGATGACCATCATATTCCACCACCTTTGCTGTCCCCATGTCCCCTCTCCCCTTACACCCCCGTGAACAGAGTTCCACCATTGTTCCCATGTCCTTCCCCACATTATGGATCAGCATCCACTTATCAGCGAGTACATTCGGCATTTGGTTTTCTGAGATTGGCTTACTTCACTTAGCATGATATTCTCCAACTCCATCCATTTACCTGCAAATGCCATAATTTTATTCTCTTTTATTGCTGAGTAATATTCCATTGTGTATATATACCACAGTTTCTTTATCCAGTCATCTATTGAAGGGCATCTAGGTTGGTTCCACAGTTTGACTATTGTGAATTGAGCTGCTATAAACATTGAAGTGGCTGCGTCACTGTAGTTTGCTGTTTTTAAGTCTTCTGGGTATAGACTGAGGAGTGGGATAGGGTCAAATGGTGGTTCCATTCCAAGTTTTTTAAGGAATCTCTATACTGCTTTCCAGATTGGTTGTACCAATTTGCAGTTCCACCAGCAATGTATGAGCGTGCCTTTTTCCCCACAACCTCGCCAACACTTATTGTTGTTTGTATTCTTGATAGTTGCCATTCTGACTGGCATGAGATGAAATCTTGGGGTAGTTTTGATTTGCATTTCTCTGATTACTAGAGATGTTGGACATTTTTTCATATGTCTGTTGATGGATTGTATATCTTCTGTGAAGTTTGTGTTCAGCTCTTTGGGCCATTTATTGATTGGGTTGTTAGTTTTTTTGGTGTTAAGTTTTTTGAATTCTTTATATATCCTGGAGATGAGTGCTCTATCGGATGTGTGTGTGGCAAAGATGTGTTCCCAGAATGTTGGCTCTCTGTTCACTTCATTGATTATTTCTTTTGCTGAGAAGAAGCTTTTTAGTTTGAATCCATCCCATTTGTTGATTCTTGATTTTACTTCTTGTGCTATAGGAGTCTTGTTAAGGAAGTATGGTCCTAATCTGACATGATGAAGATTTGGGCCTATTTTTTCTTCTATTAGATGTTGGGTCTCTGGTCTGATTCCCAGGTCCTTGATCCACTTTGAGTTGAGTTTAGTGCATGGTGAGAGATAGGGGTTTAGTTTCAATTTGCTGCATATGGATTTCTAGTTTTCCCAGCACCATTTGTTGAACAGGCTATCTTTTCTCCAGTGTACGTGTTTGGCTCCTTTATCTAGTATAAGGTAACTGTATGTAAGTGGGTTCATCTCTGTGTCTTCCATTCTATACCATTGGTCTATATGTCTATTTTGGTGCCAGTACCATGCCATTTTTGTTACTATAGCTTTGTAGTATAATCTGAGGTCAGGTATTATGATGCCTCCTGCTTCACTCTTCTTGCTAAGGATTGCTTTGGCTATTCTGGGTCTCTTATTCTTCCAAATGAATTTCGTGATTGCCTTTTCTATTTCTGCAAGGAATGACATTGGGATTTTAATTGGGATTGCATTGAATCTATATAGCACTTTGGGAAGTATGGCCATTTTGACAATATTGATTCTGCCTATCCAGGAGCATGGGAGATTATTCCATCTTCTAAGGTCTTCTTCAATTTCTTTCTTCAGTGTCTTGTAGTTTGCATTGTAGAGGTCTTTCACCTCTTTTGTTAAATTG
>PVHX01002982.1:121140-137910 GCA_004024805.1 Geosciurus inauris | reverse complement strand
TCAAATATTTTAATTTTTTTGAGGCTATTGTGAATGGGATAGTTTTCCTAATTTCTCTTTCAGAGGGTTTATCACTGATGTATAGAAATGCAATTGATTTGTGAGTGTTGATTTTATATCCTGCTACTCTGCTGAATTCATTTGTTAGTTCTAAAAGTTTTCTCGTAGAATTTTTTGGATTCTCTAAGTATAGAATCATATTGTCTGCAAATAATGATAGTTTGAGTTCTTCTTTTCCAATTCATATCCCTTTAATTTCTTTCATCTGTCTAATTGCTCTGGCTAGTGTTTCAAGGACTATATGAATTATGCATTCCTTTTTTTTTTTGGTACTAAGGATTGAACTCAGGGGTACTCAGCCACTGAGCCACATCCCCAGCCCTATTTTGTGTTTTATGTGGAGACAGAGTCTCACTGATTGCTTAGCGCCTCGCCGTTGCTGAGGCTGGCTTTGAACTTGCAATTCTCCTGTCTCGGCCTCCCTAAGTGCTGGGATTACAGGCATGCGCCACCGCGCCCAGCTTAATATGCATTCTTCTGCATGGTGAATATCTGGTTGTCCTAGCACCATTTGTTGAAAAAATTATTTATTTATTTATTTATTTATTTAGATATACATGACAGTAGAGTGTATTTTGACATATCACACATACATGGCATATAACTTATTCTAATTAAGATCCTATTCTTGTAGTTGAGTGTACATGATATGAAGTTACACTGGTAGTATATTCATATACGAACATAGAAAAGTTATGTCTGATTCATTCTACTGCCTTTCCTAATCCCATCCTGCCTCCTTTCCCTTCATTTCCCTTTGTCTAATCCAGTGAACTTCTATTCTTTCCTGCTCGCTTCCCCACAAAAGAGTATTCTTTCCCTTGAATTTGTTTTTAAAAATGTCATCAGGTGTGTTGGTACTTGGTGTGGCGCCAATAATTCAGTGACTTGGGAGGCTGAGGCAGCAGAACAAAACACACACGGTCCCTCATTCGTGGAACTCATAGTCTTAGTAGCAGTTCCAGACTAGGGGACATATGGGATATTTCTCCAATTGAAGAGTCCTCTAAACAAAGGCAACAGCATGGCACAAACAAACAAACAAACAAATAAATAGACTGAGCTGAGGAGGAGCTTGGCTCTTTTGTGAAAATAAAAGGCCAAAGGAAATAAGAGTGTAGTGAACAAGAAGAGCAGGCTAAGATGAGGCTGAAGAAGAGATCATGGAGTAGTTAATGCAAGACCTTAAAAAGCAAGTCCCATCTGTGCTTTAGGACTCCCTGGGGTGCCCCATCCAACTCACCTGGAAGCCTTGAATATTTTTAATTTTTTAAATTGTTGATTGACCTATATTTCTTCATTTATTTATATGTGGTGCTGAGGATCTAACCCAGTGCCTCTCACATGCGAGGCAAGTGGTCTACACTGAACCACTATCCCAGCCCCGAATATTTTTAAATTAAAGAGAAACACAGCGACATCTACTGACACCATGGTAACTATTATCTGGAGCTAGTTCACACTTCAAACAAATCCTGCGATGGGTTTTTCCATCCTTTGTCATAAAAGGCAAGCTCTGGTAAATCAGCCTAGAGCAGGAAATGACGGTGGTGGTTCTGTCCCACCCAGTTTCAAAGTTCGAGAAGTCACGCAGTGCCCAGCGGGCACTAAGCTGTTAGGACATGAATATTTATTAAGTTGTTGGATCTAACTACTTAATATACAGAACTGTTTATTTCTTGTGACTTAACAGTAGCTTCATAAGATTACTGACCTACTAAGGGCAACCTGAATGGAGACAATTTGGGAGCCTCTACTGGTAATAATTTTGGGGTTTTATTCCAAATGTTACAGCACACTAAAAACCAAGGAGAGTGACATGGAGGCGTTATTTCTTAGTAAAGTGATAATTTAAAAATCCAGACATTTTACCTAAAGTGATTTTTACTTTTGTTCACTTGTTCAGTTTCTCAGTGTCATAGGTTTGAATCCCAGAACTGTAATTAAGGGCTCTAATGTTTTCCTCCCTAACAAATCATTTTCATCTTTGAAACCAATCAAGAACCAAAGCAGAAGATGCCTAAAGTGGCTTTAAAATAGTTTTTCCTCCCATTGATTCTGTCTTCAAAAGGGTGGAGAGGGGAAGGACCTACCTCTTCTCTGTTAATTCTGGGCTCACTTAACATTGGAAAGGATGGAACAATTACTAGGTAGATGAAGCCTACAAAGCTGCCTCCTTTTCCAGTTGCTTAACATTTTTATCCACTTAAGTGTATTTGAACATTAAATTGATTGCTGGTACCACTAGTGTCCATTCTCCCATTCTGGTTTAATAAAGAATATAAAGTCTCCCTTTTATTTTATTTATACCCCTAGCTAAAAGACTGAATTTTCCAGCCTCTCTGACAAGAGATGTGGCCATAGGACTAATTCTACCAGAATTAGTGAACTTGCAGAAGGCTGCTTAAAAGGAGCTGACATGCCTAAAAGGTTTGTTCTCCACCTTTCTGCCTTTTCTTCTTTTGGCTTGTCACTTGGTGAGTAGAGTGTCACCATTCTCTTGGACTAGCAGGTGACCTTGAGAATAAAGGCTAGAGTATGGCATGATAGAGCAGAAAGATGGAGGAGCCTGTATCTCTAATGGCTGTGTAGCTACCTTACTGGTCCTGGATAGCCTTCCTGTGGACTTACATGTGATGGGAAAATTTCTTTCTTATTCAAGCTACTCTTACTTGGCTTGAACTGCTTTGCTTTTGTGTGTGTGTGTGCGAGGAACTGAACTCAGGGGTGCTCAACTACTGGGCAACATCCCCAGCCCTTTAAAAAAATTTTTTTTTTTTAGTTGTAGATGGACACAATACCTTTATTTATGTGGTGCTGAGGATCCAACCCAGTGCCTGGCATCTGCCAGGCAAGCGTGCTACCACTGAGCTACAAACCCAGCCCTCCCCAGCCCTTTTTTATTTTTTATTTTGACACAGGGTCTCGCTAAGCTACATAGGGCCTTGCTAAGTTTTTGAGGTGACTTTGAACTTATGATCCTCCTGCCTCAGTCTCCCAAGCCACTGGGAGTGGTACACCACCACGCCCAACTTGAACTGTTTTTTTGTTTTGTGCAACTAAATCTATTCTAATAGTCATAATATGTAATTATCTGAAATGAAGTTCCAGCCATTCAAGCCTTTGCTCAGGATGGGGACTGACACTTTAACAAGTGGTTTTATTTAGCATTAAAGGACAATCTTTTCCTCTGGGCACCATTTCAGCCCCAAATTTATTCCCAACATTTTTTTGCTAGGGCCCTTCATTCTCAGGATTCTGTCCCCCACCCACCTCATGGTGCTGGGTATCTAACCAGGGGCTTGTGCATATTAGGCAAGACTTACACCACTGTACTACACCCCCAGCCCTGAGTAAATTATTTTTGCTAAAGCTTTCATCTTACTGAATTAGCTCTTCAAGATTATGTCTTTTTTTTAAAAATAGCCACTATGGAAAACAGGATGGAAGTTTCTCAAAGAATTAAAAATATAACTACCATATGACCCAGTCATACCATTATATATCCAAAGGAAATGAAATCAATATGTTGAAGACATCTGCATTCCCATGTTCATCACAGCATCATTCACAATAGCCAAGATATGGAATCAATGTATGTTCCCATCAACTGGCAAATGGATAAAGGAAATGTGAGATAAAGATATGTAGGAAAACTATTCAGCCTTTAAAAAAGAAGACAATTCTGTCATTTGCAATAAATGATGAACCTGGAGGACATTACATTAGGTGAAATAGGCTAGGTACAGAAAGACAAATGCCACATTGATCTCACATATGTGGAATCTAAAAAAATCGAACTCATGGAAGCAGGATGATGGTTCTCAGTGGTTTGGGAGTCAGCTAGTGGGAGCTGGAGAGATGTTGGTCAAACGATACACAATTTCAGTTAGGAGGAAGAACTAGGAGAGATCCATTGTACACCATGGCGACTGAGTTAATAATAATGAATTGTATTCTCAAAAATCAGAGTAAATTTTAAGTGTTCTCTTAGAAAAAGTATGTGAGTTAATGCCTATGTTTAACTAGCTTGATTTAGCTATTCAACAATGTATGCACATTTCAAAACATTATGTATGTATATATATTTATATATTAAAAATAAGTTTAAAAAGATTCTGCCTTTGGAATTTCTACCTTCAAAGTAACAAGCACAGACACTGTACTTCTGAATTTTGGAGGGAGAGGCAGATGTTTTTAGCTATACTTGGAAAGAGTTCAAACTGAGTCTTTGATCTGCTAGAATTTCTAACACATGTGAACTCAACAAGCTTTCTCTCATTCTTCCAGATGTAGCCAAATTATTCATAGTGAGTCCAATGACTTATAACTTGTAGTTACAGATCTTTTGCCTTCCATGGATTTCCACATACTCTTGATTTTTGGTTTATCCGTTTCCCTTTAAGAAATTGTCAAGAAAAGGTCTAGACTGGTGGGCCCTTTATCTTTGTCCTAAGAAACATCATTGTTATGCCACCCAGTAAAACTAATGCAATACTTCGGAGACTCTCACCTAGCCTTTACAGAGAAAAAGCTGAATGGTGAAAGAATATTAGGGAAAGAAGTAAATAGCTTAAGATGTTTTTTTCATTTGCCTTCTGTTTAATGTATATTTTACTTCCTTAATGTATTTTTGTCTTTTGATATTTCTTCTTTGACCATGGGTTATTTAGCAGTGTTTGGTTTTCAGGAGTTTTTTTTCCTATTGTTTCCATTATTGATTTCTAGTTTGATTTTGTTGTTTGGCTGGGGATGCAGCTCAGTGTTATAGTGCTTTCTTAGCATGATTCTATTGTCACAGATCATACTCTTCATAATTTCAATTTGTTGAAGTTTGTTTTATGGTGTAGCCTATGTTCTACCTTGGTTTATTCAGTGGCTACTTAAAAAAATGTATATTCTGTTGTTGAGTAGAGTATTCTATAAACTTCTATAAATTTTGATTGGTTGATGGTGGTGTTTAGTTCTTCTATATCCTTGATTTTCTGCATGGTTGCTCTATTAATTAATAGGAGAGGGGCACTGAAGTCTCTACCTATAATTGTAGACTTGTCTATTTTTCCTTTTAGTTCTACCAAATTTTGTAGCTCTACATGTATGCATATGTAGGATTTCCATTGTTGGTTGGTTGATATTTTTATCATCATGTCTATTTTTTTTTGGTACTGGAGATTGAACTCAGGGGCACTCAACCACTGAGCCACATCCCCAGACCTATTTTGTGTTTTAGGTAGAGACAGGGTCTCACTGAGTTACTTAGTGCCTCGCCATTGCTGAGGCTGGCTTTGAACTGGCGATTCTCCTGTCTCAGCCTCCCTAAGTGCTGGGATTACATGCTTGCGCCACCACGCCCAGCTCATCATGTCTATTTCTGTCTCTGGAAATTTCCTTTTCTCTAAGTCTACTTTATTTGATATTAATAAAATAATCCTATTTTTCTTTTATTAATGTTTGTGTGCTATTATTTTTGATTCCTTTACATTCAACCTGCCTGTATAGCAAAATTTGAAGTTTTTCCTTCTTTTGTTTATGTGTGTTACTGAAGATTTAACCCAGGGGTGCTCTATCACAGGTACATCCCTGGCCCTTATTTTTTATTTTGAGACAGGCTTGCTAAGTTGCTGAGGCTAACTTTGAACTTGGATCCTACTGCTTCAGCCTCCCAAGTAGTTAGGACTACAGGCATGCACCACCACACTGGCTGAAGTGTTATTGGAGACAGCACATGATAGGGTCATTTTTTTTTTTTTTTTTGAGACAGGGCTTATGTTCTCCAGGCTGGCCTCAAGCTAGGGATCAAACCCAGAGCCTTGCACATGCTAGGCAAGTGCTCTACCTCAGAGCCACACCTCCAGTCCTCCTCTTCTTAATAAATTTTATCTTAGCAGTTTTAGTTTACACAAAAATTGAGCAGTAAGTACAGTTTCCATATCCCAGCTCATTCTCCCATCCTGAAATTTCTGCTACATCCTGTATTAGTGTGCTTCAATTTTAAGTGTGGTACAACTGACAAGCCAATATTGATAAATTATTACTAACTAAAGTCCATAGTTTACATTAGGATTCACTTTTTGTGTTGTACATTCTATGGGCTTTAACAAATGTTAATAACATGTAACCATAATTATAGTATCATATGTATTAATTTCACTGCCTGAAAAATCCACTATACTCCATTTTTTTAACCTCCCACGCCTCACTCCTCCCAACTTAGTGGGACCCTGTCTCAAAATAAAAAGAACTCCTCTGAGTGCCTGGTCAATCTAGTTAAAAGAATTTTTTTTTTGACAAAAAATTGTATGTGTTATTGTGTACAACATGGTGTGAAATATGTACACATTGTAGAATGGCTAAATTGACCTAATTAACATTACTTTTAAAAAATATTTTTAGTTGTAGATGGACATGATACCTTTATTTTATTATTATGTGGTGCTGAGGATTGACCCTAGTGCCTCCCAGGTGCTAGGCAAGTGCTGTATCACTGAGCTACAGCCCCAGCCCAACATTATTGTTTTGTGTTAAGAACAACTAAAATCTACTGACTTTTGAGACTAATGCATTGTTTTTTTTGTTTTTTTGTCTTTTGTACTGGGGATTGAACTCAGGGGCACTCGACCACTGAGCCACATCTCCAGCCCTATTTTGTGTTTTATGTAGAGACAGGGTCTCATTGAGTTGCTTGAGTCGCTTAGCACCTCACCGTTGCTGAGGCTGGCTTTGAACTTGCGATTCTCCTGTCTCAGCCTCCCTGACTGCTGGGATTACAGCAGTGTGCGCCACCGCGCCCGGCTAATACGTTGTTTTTTTAAAAAAATTTTTTGTAGTTGTAGATGGACAGAATGCCTTTATTTTATGCAGTGCTAAGGATCAAATCCAGTGCCTCACACGTTAGGCAAGTGTTCTACCACCGAGCTACAGTTTCAGCCCTATAATATATTATTAACTAAAGTCATCATATCCAATCTTATATATTTTTTGGTACTAGGGATTGAACCCAGGGGTGCTTATCCACTGAGCCACATCCCTAGCCCTTTTCATTTTGAAACAAGGGCACCACTAAGTTGCTTAGGGCCACACTAAATTGCTGAAGCTGGCTTTGAATTTAGAATCTTCCTGCCTCAGCCTCACAAGTTGCTGGGATTACAGGCATGTGCTACCAAACCCAGTCCAATCCTTATTTTTAAATTGGTATATTTAGAATATTTATGTTGCATGTAATTATCTGTTGAGGCCAAAGACTGCCATATTATTTTGTTTTCCCCTTTTCTTTTTCCTGTCTTTCCATGGATTATTTGAACATTTTAGAATAATGTTTTGATTTATTATGTTTTTGAGTTTATATCTTTGTATGACTGTTTTAGTTGTTCTAGATATTACATTATGTAGCTTATGCAGTCTGCTAGTGTTATAATCTTGCCAGTTCATGAAGTATGAGTTAATTATGTTAGCCAAAACATTCCAAGGAAGTTACAATTTTCAACCTAAATGTCATCAAATAACTGGTTAAATAAATCCAAGTGTGAGATATCTAAGGAAAGTGTTCTACATGAGGTAAGTCTAGATGCAGTGGTGTACTGGACAGTGTATAAATGAACAGAGGCATCGACAACATGTTATGCTACAGAAGTTATTTAAATAATTTATATACCAAAATCACATTTAGCAAAAGAAAACAATCTGGAAAATTATACATCAGGTCTCTTCCTTCCTTCCTCTCTCCTTCTGCTGGGGATTAAACCCAGGGCCTTGTGCATGCGAGGCAAGCACTCTACCAACTGAGCTATATCCCCAGCCCAGCCCTTTTTATTTTGAGACAGGGTCTTGCTAAGTTGCTGAGGCTGGCCTTGAACTTGCAATCCTTTTGACTCAGCCTCCTAAATTGCTGGGATTATAGGCATGAACTTTTTATTTTCACTGGGGAGAAAAGTAACATATCTCTAATAAGACCAAAGGTTTAAATCATAATCTTAAAATTTTAGAGATTTGCTCATACATATTTAAAATAAATTTCCTCAGTTTTGATGGAAAGTGTTGCTGGCTGTTAAGACAAAACTGAGAAGTAATGAACATAGATTAAATCATTGTTCAGTCATATGCATACCAGCAAATTACTTTTATCTTTTTTTTGGTACTGGGGATTGAACTCAGGGGTACTCGACCACTGAGCCATGTCCCCAGCCCTATTTTGTGTTTTATGTAGAGACAGGGGCTGAGTTGCTTAGCGCCTCCCCAAGTGCTGGGATTACAGGCTTGAGCCACCGCGCCTGGCTAAATTACTTTTATCTTGAACCTGTTTTTTTTTTAATTCTAATCTGGAGGTTGCCTTTAATGTTTTTACTTTACTACCACAAACTCTCTTGAATGGCAGGTACAAAGGGTTAACATGGAATATAGCTTAAGCATAATCTCTCTTGCTATTAGTGAAACTAATCTAATCTAAGCACTCTGCCAAAATTTTAAAATCCATGTATTCAAATGTGTGCAAGTGACCATATTCCTTTCTTTGTCTCGAAAAAGGCAAAAAATTTTAACATACTGACAATGAATGAGAGGATAGGTTATATTGGAAGAAATGCTACCTTTATAGCACATGTTTAAATTCATGCTTCTAACATGTTTCTGTATGCTTAACTATTAATAAGGGCCTTGCAGCCAAATATACGTAAGGAACCAAATCAAAAGCTTGGAAGATAGTGTTTTCCTAGTACTTGTGCACCCTTCAGTATGTATTCTGACAACACATAGGTAAATAATACTAGGACATATTTGGGTCCTTAGAGATTACGGATAAAAAGGGAAAAGGGTGGGGGGTGCTGGGATTGTGGCTCAGTGGCAGAGCGCTTGCCTTGCATGAGTAAGGCATGGGGTTCAATCCTCAGCACCACATAAAAGTAAATAAAGGTATTGTGTCTATCTGCAGCTAAAAAAAAATGTTAAAAAACAAAAAGGGAAAAGGGGCTGGGGGTATAGCTCAGTGATAGTGTGCGTGCGTTAGCATGCTCAGGGCTCTGGGTTCCATCCCCAGCATCCCAACCACTCCCCAAGAAGGAAAACAACAACAGTCATCACAAAAAGAACATGACTATATACTATTCATTTATTTATTTTTTTAATTTTTTTTTTAGTTGTAGATGGACACATCTTTATTTTATTTATTTATTTTTACGTGGTGCTGAGGATCAAACCCAGTGCCCCACGCATGCGAGGCAAACGCTCCACCACTGAGCCACAATCTCAGCCCCTACTATTCATTTATTTACAACAAATATCTTTCTAAAAAAGGTGCACTAGAATATTATCTTTTATGAATGTACTTAAACATACACATTATTTTCCTTTTTGCTTATTATTCTATGCTCTTCACAAAAGTAAATGTGCATATTGCTTATTTTCTTGGAGGCACCCTAGTATACTCTGCGATCTAAGAAAAGTATTTAAAAAAAAATCCACCTGAGTCTTAACCCCTCTGACTTCACCTGAAAAATAGAAAGAATACCAAAAATTGTACAGAACTGCTTTACTTGCACAAAAAACATTTCACATAGTTCCTAAATACAAGAACTATAAAGGGCCAGACACATAACCAGATGTATTAACTTCTCTCCCATCTGGCACTCTTTTGCAATTACAGATCAAGCATTTTTAGAAATATAATTTATTTGGGCTTACAGACTAAGTAAGAGGTACTCGGCTGATTTAAATGTCTCTATCACCCCACCACCATACTGGACTTAAGTTTTCTCAATCATGTTTTTATTCCACTCATTCCACTATGTAGTCCTTTGTCTTTGAAGAAAAACTTGAAAGCAAAGTAGAAGTCAAATATAGCTGATTTTTTTTTTTTTTTTTGGTCATGTTTATGTTACATTCTTAGCCACCACCATAGGTCCCTTGTCTGTTAACTTGGTTGGTGCTTGAAAATTTTAATTACCGTGGATATATATGAGAATAAATGGTAATTTTGTATATAAAACAATTAGACTAGGCAGATTAGTTTAACTCAGTCTGAGAAAGGCAACATGTAAGATAAATTACAAGTTTTATCACTTTCAGATTGAATAATTCCACAATTAGTTGCTCAGAAATGTTTCCTTCTTACAGTTTAGAAGAGAAGCAAATATAAAAGTTATGTTATTAACATTAAAAAAGAATATTAAGTAGTCAGATCATTTACTTTCTATTAAAATGTAAGCATATTTTCATAATTGTCTCCTTGGTATTTAAATGTTTGGAGTAAAATTTTCTAAGAAATTTGGTTATTGGCATGTGAAGTGATCATAAATTTCCCATTAGTCACAGATATGAATGACCATGTTCATGCAAAGAATGCAGAAACTGATGAACTATATGAGAAAGAAATGAAACGAAGGGCAACTTCTCAAATAAACTGAACTAATAAAAAAGGAATACAGTATCCTCAGGCTTTTATTTTTATTTTTCTCAGGCTTTTAGATAAGATAACAGAGGGAAGATTCTTTTGCCCACCAAAGAGCTCCAGACACTTGTCTTATCCATTTAGGGAAAGATAATGAGACTCCTGTGTTTTTCCCACCATACACACATATACACTCCCTTAAAATTTCCAGAATGCTTTTTAACTAGGTAGGTGCCTTACAAACTTTCCTCCTTTTAATGAAAACATGTACATAGGGTGTTACTGTTATTGACAAGAGACATCTTATTCCTCAAGAGTTTGGACATAAAAAGATGCAAATTACTGCTATAAAGATGCTAATACAACAAAATGTTGGTTCTTATATTCTGAATATATCAGGCAGAAGTCTATTTTTAAAAAAAAATTTTTTTTAGTCGTAGATGGACACAATATCTTTATTTATTTATTTTTTTAATGTGGTGCTGAGGATCGAACCCAGTGCCTCACGCATACAAGGTAAGTGCTCTACCACTGAGCCACAATCCCAGCCCCAGAAGTCTAATTTTGATTTGTAAAAATTCCAGAAATTCAGAATAGTTGAAAAAAATGTATCATTTTATTTGTACACTTAAAAAAGAGTTGTACATAGAAACTTATAATACAGTTCTGTAAAACTGAAAGAACTGTCAGGGAAAAGGGAGGATGATACTTTTTTGATTGATCATTAAGGAAGTTAGAGAAATAAAACAAAACATAGTAAAATGTTTAAAAAATTAAAGAACATTTTCCAAGTATAAATTTTATAAATACAAAACAAATTCACAAATTACTTTGAATGCTAAATAAATATCTAGTTAATAAACTCAGACTTAATACCTCCAGCCAGCACTGGTACAACACTTCAAGGATATAAAATTGGATTCATTCATGTGTAGTGTTAAAAGAATGTGCTCATTAAACAATTCTCAAGATGGGTATACATTTTTCTAAACTGTGCTATACCAAGAGACTCGTCTGTGTAGATAAATCTCCCTCAATACCACAACTTTTAAAAAATCATTAATGACAAAATAAATCATAGGTGAAAAAATATTTCCCAAGATATCTGGACACATGAATGATCTCAAAATGTACAAAAACTTCTGTAAACCAGTACTGTATCCAATACATCTATCAAACTTATTAGATACTGAACACAACTGTAGCAAAGGAAAAAATCTTTCCTACATTCTCCTGAGTGCTTAATATTAAAATTGAGATTATAGTGCAGACCACACTTTGATGTGGTCAATCAGTTGTTATTGCTTTATACATATATGTCTGCTTTAGAGCATGATTTAATGTTCCTCTTTCATGAACAATTTGTATTTCCTCAAATACCTCCTTTAAAAGGACAAAATTAGATTCGTGACTTTTTTGCAGCTGGTGGTGTACTAAGTTGGTCCACATTACTGTGTGTGACATGGAGTCCAAGCTTTTGAGCCTGAATATGAAAAAATGCTTGAAGCCTAGTTCCAGCTTTTGCTTCACTTGTGTTGCGAGGGTTATACTCAAAGCAGTTCGAAAACATCAACTCGATATCATCAATAAACTCAGCTGGAGAGAGAGGGGAAAAAAAAACATACAAGATTAGAACAAAAGTACATAAACTGCAAATACAATTTTTGTTTATGTTTGAAAACTTCATTAAGAAAATGGAAAACTACTTTTTTCTTTAAAAAGAGAAAGTTATGAAACAAGGTAGAAGAACATGGGGTTAAAATTGTTTAACCATAAATATTTAAAAACTTTTATTGAAACTATATTATGCAACTAACATACATTATGAAATTACAAAGAACCACTTTTAATAAGATCAGATTATATAAAATATTTTTAACTCATTCAACCCTAGTCCATCTTTTATCTCCATATGTATTGTTAAGAATTTTAGGGGGCTAGGGCTGTAGCTCAGCAGCAGAGCGCTTGTCTAGCATGTATGCTGTGCTGGGTTCGATCCTTAGCAACACATATAAACAAACAAAATAAAGGCATGTTGTTTATTAAAAAAATTAAAGAAAAAAAAAAAAGAATTTTAGGGATCCCGGGGCTGGCTTTGCAGCTCAGTGGTAGAGTGCTTCTCTAGCACACGTGAGGCACTGGGTTTGATCCTCAGCACCACATAAAAGTAAATAAATAAAATAAATGTAAAAAAATAAAGACAAGTATTTAAAACAAAAAAAATTTTAAGGATCTTTTGGGAGGCCATCTATACAACTATATAAGCATACATCATTTAAAAAAAACAAGAACATCCTAACTCTTAAAAATATTATCAAAGGAAAACAAATTACTTACATGCTAATTTATATTCACATTTATTCACTTTTTCACGAATTATATTTAAGGCAATTGGCTTTTTAATGATGTCATAGTAGTCTGGGACCTATAAAATAATTCCAGTATTATTACTCCATAGAAAAATATATTGAAAATAAGTGGATAAATACATAAAGGTTTTGCACTTAAAAAGCAACTTACTCTCAATTAATCTCTGAATACTATTATTCCATTAAAATAATGTAATATGTTTTCAGTCATTATACTGATGTAGAAGCCTGTTAATAATTTATTATGAAAAGAAAAGAATTAATAGTTTTGCTCATGGCTCTCTGCCTTTGCATAGATACATATGTCTATAAAAATTTCTTTAATGAGCATTACTGAATTTGTAATAAGGAATAAAACATATATGACAAAGCCTAATTCAAGACAAAAACTACCTAGGAAAAATGAGTCAAAGGAAGATCTAATTTTTATTAGATGTTATTCAAATGATTAATCCTTAACCTTTTTGCTCTAGAAATCTCAATTTAGAATTCTGATGTCACTTTCATTTGGACACCTTCACTACACAATGACAAGTGAGACCCTTTATAAAATACAGTTGTCTCTGAACCTCTGCTCCATTCAGATTATTTACCATTACCCATATTCTCACTTCTGGGCTCTTAACCTATAGCCTCCTTTTCCCAAAATGTCTGGATTTCATTTACCACTGTTGAAATTTTCTTTCTTCAATGACCAATCTTAGTAGTTTTTTTCCATAAAAACTTTAATTCCCGATATTCTCTCCCTCTGAAATGCTCAAATCAATATTCTTCTTTCCTTTATTTCCATAATATCATTATAATTTCTATAACAGTATGACATTGTTCTATCTGCTATATAGCATATCAAATTCTGCCATATATATATAAATAAAAACAGCTATAGTGTCATCTCATATCTCTGAGTTAGGTTAGGCCATCACAGATATCTAAGAGCAACTATCTTCCATCAGTGTCTCTCAAAGTGTGATCTCTGGATCAGGACCATAGTATTATCCAGGACCTGTCAGAAATGCAAATGGTTGGGAATAAACCTATACTTAGTAAGTCAAAAACTCTGGCTGGGTACAGTGGCGCACACCTGTAATCCTAGCACTTTGGGAGGCTGAGACAGGAGAATCGTGAGTTCAAAGCCAGCCTCAGCAAGGGCGAGGTGCTAAGCAGCTCAGTGAGACCCTGTCTCTAAATAAAACACAAAATAGGGCTGGGAATGTGGCTCAGTGGTCGAGTACCCCTGAGTTCAATCCCTGGTACCCAAAACAAACAAACCAACCCAAAAAACTCTGGGGTGTGGGGCTCACTCTACCAGAATTACATCTCCAGCCCCCTTTTTGAAAAAAAAAATTTTATGAGACAGGGTCACACTAACTTATTGAGGATGGCCTTGAATTTGTGATCCTCTTGCCTTGACTTCCTGAGTTGCTGGGATTACAGGCTTATACCACCAACCTGGCCAGAATTTGTTTTTACCAAGCCCTTCAAATGATTTTGATGTATGCTGAAGTTTGCAAACTGTGGTTATGCATAAGATAAATACCATTAATATTATTCAGTTGAATTAACTTTATACATATTCATTACACAGAACAAAAACTTCATTTTGACATACTGCCATCATTTAATATAAACACGACATGGGATTAGAGGATAGACTGAGGAGACTATGGATTCTATTCCATTTTTTCAACATAGGAATCAACCTTCCAAGTGTTTTGTTTGTTTTTTTCATTATTACTGGGGATTAAACCCAGGGTCTTCTGCCACTGAGTACATTCCCAGTCTTTTTTATTTTTGAGAAAGGATCTCATTAAATTGCTGAGGCAGACCTCAAATTTGCAATCCTCTTGCGTAAGCTTCCTGAGTAGTTAGGATTACAGGGGTGTGCCACCATATCTGGTCACTTTTTTTTTTTTTAAAGTAGACAGTAAAAGCTGGGTGCAGTGATGCACGCCTATAATCCCAGCACTTTGGGAGGCTGAGACAGGAGAATCGTGAGTTCAAAGCCAGCCTCAGCAAGGGCAAGGCACTAAACAACTCAGTGAGACCCTGTGTCTACAGAAAACACAAAATAGGGCTGGGGATGTGGCTCAGTGGTCGTGTACCCCCGAGTTCAATTCCTGTTAACAACAACAACAAAAAAGTAGACAGTAAATAACAGGTGTTTTGACAACTTCAAGATGCTATGAGGACTAAAACAGATAATATACATGAACACATTTTATAAAGTCTAGTTATACTATTACCTGAATTTTAGAAACAAGTTTCAAAAAAGGCCAGCTGTCATCATGCCGTACCAATTCCACAACAAGCTGTTCAAAAGCAGACAATTCATGAACTCCTCCCTGTCGGCCAGAACTCCTTCGATTCAGTAGCATAGGCGATGACTCTGAGTAAATAATTAAAACATCTTAGGTTATATCAAAGCAAAATATTGATCACACAAGTTAAACTGGACCTAAAAGTACAAACCAAATTCAAACAGAAAATAGACACTCTATACATTGAAATATTTCCAAATTAAACATTCATGGAAATAGAAAAATGCAAAAAAAGTATAGAACACAAAGTTTATAGGCTGTTTTTACTCCATTTACAAAAAATATTTTCAACTGCAATAAAATAAACCTAAGCAATTATAAAATAAACCTAAGCAACCTAAAAGGAAATTCTCTAGAATTTCCTAAAGCATATCATATCCTTAAGTAAATTCTTCATATCCAGAAACTAAACTTTGTAAATAAGCCTGCAGAACGATAAAGCAATTCTCAGTACAAATAAAAGATTATTCTAAAAAAATGTTAGTATATGCAGAATTTCTTAAAGGAAAACACTTTTTTCATAGGTCCAAGGTATAATGAAATCCACGGTGTATGCATTGGTAGAAAAGGGTAGTATAGCTCATTTATGAATTCAGGAATTTACATTCTCTCCTTATGGTGTTAAGTCTACACATTTCCCCTATTATTTATTTGTCTTTAGAATCAGGTTAGTAATTTTCACGAGTCAATACAACAAAATTTTTTCTTCTGTGGAGTTTTTTGAATAAAAACATTCAAGTGTTGCCAGGCGTGGTGGGGCATGACTATAATCCCAGCAACTCCAGAGGCTGAGGCAGGAGGATTGCAAGTTCAAGGATAGCCTCAGTAACTAAGTGAGACCCTGTCTCAAAATAAAAAATTAAGAAGAGCTGCCAATGTGGCTCAGTGGTAAAGGGCCTCTGGGTTCAATCCCTAGACCAAAACATTACACATATATATATTACATATACATTATGTATAAAATATATACGTGTATGTATGTATATATGTATGTAGGGGTATGTGTGTGTATATATATACACACACATATATATATTTCAAATGTTATCATTTCTCCAAATACTCTGGAGTTCAAAATTCATAAGAGGATAGGAAAAGCCGAAATTAGATTTTCTTGGTGCAAAATTACCTAATACTTCCTCTAAAATACTTTATCTTTAGCCCTTTTTTATATTTTATATAGAGACAAGGTCTCACTGAGTTCAGTACCCAGCAACAACAAAAGAATGAATAAACAGATTATTATATGGGTAAATATTACTATTTAAACAAAAATCATAATTAGAAAGATAGCTGGTGACTACTCTAAAAATTACTGCCTTCAACCCTGTCCCACCTCAAATTTACTATTTCAGATGGGAAACTTAACCTAATATAGCTTATGCAGGTGATGAGTGTGTGTCTGGAGTAAGGTGAAAATGGGAGAGAATTAAGTTTATTACAATGTGTTACACTGAGAGAGGCTGTTCAAACACTGGCCCTCCACTAACAACTGAACACCATTTACATATTTATTACCTTATACTACTATACTATTAGAAAAATTAGTAATATAGTATACCTTTATTCTCCAAACGGCTGCCCCTCAATGAATTATATGTTTTAGGTCAGACTGATTCCTTATAACTTTTTTTTTTTTTTTTTT
>PVHX01002982.1:64118-121040 GCA_004024805.1 Geosciurus inauris | reverse complement strand
CTGATTCCTTATAACTTTTGCATATCTTAGTATTTCTATTACATTTGATATTTCCAAATTAATTCAATTCCTAGGTAAGGAAGAGTATAAATTAGACGTCATACCTGTAGATTGTCTTTTCCTGCCTCTTCTCTTGGATTCACTCTCTTGGAGAGAAAGTCTTGAAGCAACATTTGAAGATCTTGACTGTTCACTTGACTTTGTGCTGATAACTCTGAAGTTAGGGAAGTTGGGACTATTATCAGGTGTATTATTAGCACTTTTCCTGCCTCTGCGTTTTCTACGAGGACTAAGTAGTTCCACAAATACATCTGCTTGCAGTGTGCCATGGCTATGGCGAGTAGAACGACTAGCAATTCGTAAAGATTTTGTTTCTGTAGGAGGAGCAGATTTTATCTTTCTTAGGCTTCTACCAGTAGTTTTAGAAGAAAGAGTTGTTTTGGGTGTACTCTGCTGACTCCTTGAAGGGTATCTTCCAGGATCTTGTCGTTGCCCACGACTTGAGAAAGAAGAGCTAAGTCTCCCTCTTGTTTTAATTGGGAATCTAACTTGTGGTCTTCCTCGTTTGGGTGGGCTACAAATAGTTAGAAAACACAATTATTGTACAGAGCAATGGTGAACATATTATTACTTATTCTATTCAGCCAATGAGTTCTACATTAATTCCTTCTCTGTATAATTGAGACTTATCCTGTACTCAGTTCTTTAAATTACAGCCCACAAGTTTTCATGGATATCTAAACTATGCTTTCATGATTTCTTTGAAATATAAAAATAGAACATTTAATATTTTCTTGGTAACTAAAGGACATCATCATGAAAATAAGGTTCACAATTATGATAAACTGTAACAAAATTCTTAGGAGAACCAACAAGTAGACCTAGTCATTGATCTTGAAAAACTTAAAAGAATGACAAACAAATCTTTTTTTTTTTTTTTTGGTACTAGGGATTGAACTCAGGGGCACTCGACCACTGAGCCATATCCCCAGCCCTATTTTGTGTTTTATGTAGAGACAGGGTCTCACTGAGTTGCTTAGTGCCTTGCCATTGCTGAGGGTGGCTTTGAACTCACGATTCTCCTGTCTCAGCCTCCCTAAGTGCTGGGATTACAGGCTTGAGCCACCGCGCCCGGCTGACAAACAAATCTTTTATTTACTTATTTTTGGGTACCAGGGATTGAATCCAAGGGCACTTAACCACTGAGCCATATCTCTAACCCTTTTGTATATTTTATTTAGAGACAGAGTCATGCTGAGTTGCTTAGGGTCTTGCTAAATTGCTGAGGCTGGCTTTGAACTTGCAATCCTCCTGCCTCAGCCTCCCAAATTGCTGGGATTACAGGTGTGGACCACCGAGCCTGGCTAACAAACTAATCTTAAAATACAATTATTTTGACTCCTTTTGCTATGTATGTGTCTTACTTTTGATTACCATTGGTATTAGCCATTGGCTGAAACTGAAAAACTATTGTTCCTTAGTACCAAACCAAGAACCTCTTTGCTACTTTTTGATTTTAACTGTAAAATACAAAACTAGATTCAATATTTTAAGTGCCCTTAATTTAAAAGATGAAATGGGGGTGTGTGGCTCAATGACAGCACTTAACTGAGAATGTTTGCAAGAATTTTCAAATTCTTGGCTGGGTGCAGTGGCACACACCTGTAATCCCAAAGGCTCAGGAAGCTGAGGCTGGAGGATTCTAAGTTCAAAGCCAGCCTCAGCAAAAGCAAGGCACTAAGCAACTCAGTGAGACCCTGCATCTAAATACAAAATAGGGCTGGGGATGTGGCTCAGTAGTTGAGTGCCCCTGAGTTCAATCCCTGGGACCCAAAAAAGAATTTTTCAAATTCTTTATCATCTTTATGCTTAACACAATACTGCCACCACAAGCTACAGCATAGACAGCTTATGCTAGTTGGTACTCTTAAAAATCAACATTTGCTTAAAATAGCTGGGGTGGCTCTATCTTTACTAATCCTCCTTTGACTGTGGTCCTTTGGTACTTTTGACAGTTCTAGGTTGCTCATGCTTCACCCTTCACATTTTCCTGATTCCACATGAATGGGGTTCAAATGTTTGAAAAGGTGGAGGGAGTGGGTGATGGTGAGAACAAAGAGCATAATATAACTTCTACTGGTGTGGCTCTGGCCAGGCCTGCTGACAGAAAACCACTAGTAGATATAAATTTCCCTTCTTTTCAGCCCTGTAACAAGGGAGACTGCTCCAGGGCTGCCACAGCAGGAATACCTAGGCTCTAAACTCATTCACTATACTTTGGTGATAGCTTACAAAGTTGCAGAGTACTTGGTTATATGGTTGTATAGAAGTTGTTTCTGCCCTATCTGATATATTGTGATATGGCAGGGCACAAAAATAATGTGTACTTCCTAGCATATGTTACACCCCATTGGGAATATATATAATTTTATAATATATAAAAAGCAAGGATAATTTCAGGCTACTATATTATATAATAACGAAGAGTTTTCTAATTGAGACTGGCAGTCTCTCATTTAATTGTATATTATTAGGACATACCTGAGTTCCTCCTCTTCTTGAGAGTCATCTTCATCTTGTTCTATCTCATATTCTTCTTCCTCACTGTGACCTTCATCATCTTCATCAACTTCATCATCCTCACCTTCCATATTCTCTTCCATTTCTTCATCACTTTCCAAGGATGGTCTCTGTCTAGAGGAGAGTCTTCTAGAACGTTGCTTTGGTCGACATTCTGGACAGAACCAATCTCCTTCAGGTACAGACTGAACGAATCACATAAATTATCATTAATCATATATTGCTCAAGATCTTAGGGTCTGAGTTCTAATCTAAGAAGAAGGAGATATAAATACCTTGAGTTTTGGTCGAACACAGTAGGTATGATGACCCCGATCACAGCCATCACAAAGTACCATGTTTTCAGCATCACCCTTCTTTCGGCATATCTTGCAACGAGCATTCAGTATAGATTTAGACCATATCACACTACGATCCAAGGTGGATAAGTGAAGAAAGACTTGAGAAAGGCTAGCAGAGGAAAGGAGAGATTCTCTCCAACGGTCCAGGACTGTTTTATAAGAACGCCCACTGTCACTGGCATCTTAAATGAAAGGGGAAAGTGATTAAAGTTTCTAGGCAAACCTAGACATCTCCTAGAACTATTTTCATGGCAGTTTAAACAGCTTAAACTTTACATTTCTTCTAACACTTAAAGAAAAGACCATGCTTGACATTAAAAACAAAGTCATTTAAAAAAAAATATCTGCTGAAGCTGGGTGTGGCGGCACATGCCTGTAATCTGAGCAAGTGGGGAGGTGAAGGCAGGAAGACTTCAAGTTCATGACCAGCCTCAGCAACTTTGCAAGACTTTTTCTCAAAACAAAAAATAAGGGGCTGGGGCTGTAGCTCAGTGGTACAGCACTTGCTTAGCCTGTGTGAGGCACTGGGTTCAATCCTCAGCACCACATATAAATAATAAATGAATAAAGAGCCACCAACAACCAAAAAAATATTAAAAAACAAAAAATAAAAGGACTGGGGATGTAGCTCAGTGATAAAGTAACCCTGGGATCAATTCTCAGTACCAAAAAGAAAAAAGAAAAAAAGGAAATATTTGCTGAGCCACATCTTGTTTATGACATAAGGAATTACTTATGTCCATAAATCAAATGCTTAGAGATTTCAGTAGTTAAATGCAAAAATAACTCAGGCAATGTGTTCTCAATCTAGTCTTTGTATTAAATCTTGATCTATTTTAGAACACTGGCTAAATATGATTACAAGTAAGTTACTAATTCATTTGAATCAAGCATGTTATTTCTTTAATTTCAGATAAAAAGATGGAATTCTCTCTAACTTAAATGCCAAGCATACATGATGCTTCTTTTGGGTTGGTGATAATGTTCTGAAAACAGATAATAGTGTTGATGATATAACAGTGAATATATACTAAACCCACTGCATTATATATTTTAAAAGGGTGAATTTTATCAATAACACTCTTATTAAAACTGTCAATTATATATAATTACCAACTATATTGTCTTCAGTCTTTGAGAACATATTATTTTAAAACAGGTGAATAAAAATAGAAACATTTGAAGCCTTCTGTCATTAATATTACCAATCTTTTGTCTTCTGGGCTAAAAAAATTTAAGGGTAATTTGATAGACTATCAGTAGACTATCATTTTATACTATCATGTGATTTCCATCTCTATCTTTAATACTTCTACCTCCTTAACTTTCCTAAAACATTATTCTTCACTATAAAGGCCTACTAAGCCAGGCGCAGTGGCGCAAGCCTGTAATCCAGTGAGACCCTGTCTCTAAATAAAACACAAAATAGGGCTGGAGATGTGGCTCAGTGGTCGAGTGCCCCTGAGTTCAATCTCCAGTACCAAAATAAATAAATAAAATAAAATAAAGGCCTACTATATCATGTCAAAATTCTGCAAGTTATATAAAGACTCCATTCATAGTCTGGTCCTGTAATGCTGTAGGTTGTACTATTAACCTGAAATAAAGCCCTTGGGCAGGAACATAATGCTTGCGAGAATGCAGGCTCTGGAATCAGTCTACTCTAAGGTAAGTACTGGTTTTCTCATATTGTGTGTGGGTAAGTTACTCAACCCTTTAATAATTACTTAAAATATATGGATAAGTATCTACCTCTGAAGGTTGTTAGACACATTAAATGAGATAACACAAAGACATGTAAAGTACCTGCCAGAGTAAATATTACTATTGCTAACATTATTCCTTCATTATACAGTTCTCCTTATGTACAGCACTTTAAAGCTATGAAACAAGTTTATTCTGTGGTCTAATCTTCAAAGAATTTTCAGTATAAGCAGGGAAGGTGAAGAGATATACAGTGAGTTAAAACTGTAAGACAACAGACCAACCAACACTAATGGACCCTGAACTTCCATTGACTGTTGGTGGAGAAAGAACATGAAACCTAGGGCCCATCCAGGGCAGTATATCCCTCTCTAGAAAGCTAGAACCCTAAAAGGCTACCCATTGCCCCTTCAAGATTGAAGGCCTAAGAATGCCACACAGAGAGAAAAGGGTAGCAAGGAAATCTACTCACTTGGGTCTTGGTTTTGGATAGAAAGGGGAAATAAATCTAATCTGAGACTATGTAACTACAATCAAAGCCATTAATAGGTTTAAGATCTGAAAAAACAAAAAACACAAAATACCACAGCTTAAGATTTTAAAGCGGACCAGTTTGTAGTTACAAAGTGGTCAGGGGAATGTCAGAAATAAGTATATAGATTTTCTCAAATTCTCTCTGAAAAAATCACAGATCAAATTCATGAGGAATGAGAGTTAACAAACAGTCAAAACTCACAAAGGAGCTGGGGATATAGCTCAGTGGTAGAGTGCTTGCCTACCATGTATGAGGCCCTGGGTTCAATTCTCAGTACCATAAGAAAAACATACAAATAAAACAATTTAACAAAAAAAAATTACTTTCAAAACAAAACAAAAAGTCCCACAAGGGATGCTGGTAAGGTAGTGCACACCTGCAAGTCCAGCCACCTGGGAGGCTGATGCAAGAAGATCGAATGTTCAAAGCCAGCATGTGCAACTTAGACCCTGTCTCAAAACAAAAGAAACAGTGCTAGGGATGCTGCTCAGTGGTGAGTGCTAGCGCATGTGCAAGGCCCTGGGTTTGATCTCCAGTACGGTAACAGAAAACAATCAGATAGAACTTCTTTTTTAAAAACTGAGGTTAATAACTTAATGGAAGTAGGAAAAACTGAATAAGCAAAATGGCTCTTCAAAGCTAAAGTACAATATTAGTGAAAAGGGAAGTAAGTGCAAAGATATTTAGAATGTAACCCAGATTGTGTGTGTGTGTGTATGTGTTTTATGATGGATTGAATCCAGGGCCTCAGCCAAGCTATGTAAGTGCTCTAACACTGAGCTACATCTATAGCCCGTAGGCGTGCCTTTTGTAGACAGGATATAAGCTAGTTGAATTTTGTGCGTGTGTGTGTGTGTGTGTGGGGTGCTGGGGATTGAACCCAGGGCCCTGTGCATACAAGGCAAGCACTCTACCAACTGAACTATATCCCCAGCCTGAATTTTGTATTTTAATCTAGTCTCTACCTTTAATTTTTAGTCTGTCTTTACCATTAGAGAGTATAATTCATTTAAATGCATATTTTATTTCTGCTTTTTCTTCTAAGACTTCATAAAAAGCTTTGGCCAAAGTGGGACTTCCAAGGAAGGAGGCAGCAAGAATTGCTAGTTCAGAGATTATGAAGAAGTCTTTCTTGATAAATCAGAAAGAACTGTTACAATGACAAGAAACAAGGTCATAGAGGTCAACATGGAAGACTGAAAGAAAGGACAAATTATTATTATTTTTAAAGTTATTGTATTTTTTATACAATAACATTTTATTTATTTATATTTATGTGGTGCTGAGGATCCAATTCAATGCCTCACACATGCTAGGCAAGTGCTCTACCACTGAGCCACAGCCCAAGCCCCAAGAAAGCACAAGTTATAAAAAAACTTTTGCAACCTTGGAAGTCAGTGGTGACAAAACACTAAAGTGTCTTTTTTTTTCGGTGGTATGGGGAATTGAACTCAGGCCCTCATGCATGCTACACAAGCATTCGTACCATGCAGTTACATCCCCAGTCCAACACTACTGAGTTTTGATCAAACTTAGAAAATTAAACCAGTGGTAGCTCAAGGCCCAGTTGTTATCCCTCTGACTCCAACACATGTTTATTATAGTCTATGGTAGCACATTTTAAAATTTTTACATAGTACTTAAAGATTACACTGGGAGATTTCATACTATTCAACAGCTTCTGTACAGAAATGTTATCATTCCATGAAGTTTTCTCTAAGGAACAAAACAGAACTCTTGCCATATGTCTCTCTATGCTAGTAAAAGAAAAAAAAAAAAAGCTGTGAATATAAACTTCATGTGAAATAAACAGAAGTTCCACAGTTTTCCATTCTTTTAGCTAATTGCTAAGTATATTAAGATTCACTCAGTATAAGCTAATTTAAAAGAGTTTTGATGAGCCTAGGTGTGAAGTATAGAAAGGAAAATATTACGAAGATATTGTTTTAAGCTCATTCCCTTCCAAAAAAATCAAATTCAAGATTTTCCTTCAAATGCTAAATATGCATGTTAATAATTAGCAATGTAGAAAGTAAAATCATAATTCTCTAAAAAGAACACAAATTTCTTTAAAAAGTTAAAAATTTACCATCTGTCACACTAGATTGATCTTCCTCTCTCTTTTTCTTGTTCTTTTTTTTTCTATCTCCCTTTTGATCTTTATTAATTTCTCTGTTACCTAATTTCAAATTGATAAAGTTAGTTGAGGATTTTTTTTTCCCATAGCTTAAGGGTTTAACCATAAGCATGACTTTATATGATGAAATTACCAACCTAAACAATTACATATACCTTACCTAAAACAATTAAAACATGAGATTATCTTGCCCAAATTATAAAAAGTCTATTATTATCAATGTTATTAATTACTAGAATAAATATGTTAGAGAAGGAAGAACATAAGTAGATTTTTTTTTACTTGCTTCCTCAAGAAAACAAAATAATCTCTGAAGTTTAATAGGGAAAATTCCTACCATGATTAATTTGTTCTGCTGAAATATTATCAGCAGAATTTCAAAATGTATTCTATCTCAAACATTTATAAAGTAGAACCTTCTTTTCTCTCCCCAGATTAAGGATATTCTTGATTACCTTATTTCAAATATGTAGACTATTTCCATCTCCTGACATCCCGTTTGAAACAGACCTTTCAAAGGCCTTGTGTAAAGAGCTGGAGCTATGAGTTATTCTATTAACCTTCTATGGAGCAGCAACAGAAGGCAACACCATATTATAAATGATCAATATCTGACTTTGACTAACACCACTAAATTAAGCTAAACTTTTCTCATTTCACTTTTTTTAAAGATTCCAAATTAAATTTTTTTTCTCTCTCTCTCTCAGGATGAAATGAAATTTTAGAACAACTGAGCATAACCTAGCATAAGGAATACTGTGGCTCTCACATAATATGCTAGGTACAAGTTGCAACAATTCCCAGTGTCAACTTTTTTCTTTGTCCAGATATTTACTAAGATGTACAGAGAAAAATATAGGCACACTAATAACTAATTTGATATTTTCCTTTGAACTTACCAGTAGTTTTTTTGGTACTATCAGTACTGGGAATTGAACCTAGGGTGTTCTACCACTGAGCAATATCTCCAGCTCTTTTCATTTTATTTAGAGGGTCTCATTAAGTTGCCCAGGCTGGACTACAACTTGTGATCCTCCTGTCTCAGTCTACTGACTTGCTGAGATCACAGGCATGCACCACCAGCTCTGATTTATAAACAATTTTGAAGGCAATTTCAAAAGTGGCAAAACTATCTGAATTGTGCTGCATCCCTGGCCCTATTGCAATCAAAGGTTAATCTGTGGTAGTAATTTTACATTTGTAAGAGCTGCATGATTTATAAATAGTTATAATTGATTTTTTTTTTTTTTTTGAGACAGGGTCTCTCTAAGTTGCTGAGGCTGGCCTTGAACTTGCCATCCTCTTGCCTTTGGCTTCCTGAGTCACTGGGATTATAGGCATGTGCCACCATGCCCAGCTTAATTATAATTTTAATTGAGGTAACTATATATTTGCATATGGTATATCAAATAAAACAGGAATTCTCTGTATCCATTACTGGATTTAGACCAAGAAAATACTAAGAAATATTAAAGCCTGGGAAAGAAGAGATATAGCAAATACAAATGCTAATACCTTTATGATCTGTGATCATACATATTTTATTTCTCACAACTTCTATTTTCAATGTGATAATGGAGTTATGTAAGCTCATGGAAGAATAAATTTACAAAACATATAAATAGGTTTACTGGCCACAAACTTCAACTTAAAAATAAATATTTTATGAATATATTCACATTCCAAAATTGCTGAGAATAATTATGAAACTTTGTTCTTACTACTCTACACAATAAGAGTAAATAATTATTTATGATAAATTTTAGTCTATTCAAATTGCTCTTTCAATATAAGACCAAAAAATGTGGTTTTAAAAAATTCTCCTATAATTATTAAGATATAAATTATCATAACATGATGAATCATAAATTTAACATCTCAAAAAGACAACATGAAGTAGAAGCAGTTATCACATCAAAGTTAATTTGGAGCTTGAAACTCCTATTTTCCCAAAGACATGATTATTACATTCCGAGACAGGTCCCTGAAAGTCTATTAATTTCATAAATTGCCAAAAATGATATAGATAGTGTTATTTCTATCATCTAACCATAATTTATAGAGCATTTCCTTATCTATGTTTCTGTAACACTTGGTATTTCTGATTAACATTTATATAGTTCTTGAGTCAATGATTCTTAGTTTTAAATCATACCCCAAATGGTGATATTTAAAGTCACTACCAAAAAAATTTATGCATAATTTTGATTTTTTTAAGGTCTGGCTAATCACAGCTTTTAGTTATCTTTCTTCCAATGAAACTTTACAAAAGATGAGATTAACTAAATGCTTTTAAATGAATCAGAAAAACAGTAATTAAGTAATATTTAAAAACATAAGTCTCCAGATCAATATCTTGACAAACACAGATGCAAAAATTCTTGATAAAATACTGGCAAATCGCATACAAAAACACATTAAAAAGACAGCATCATGATCAAGTGGGATTCATCCCAGGGATGCAAGGTTGGTTCAATATATGGAAAGCAATAAAGGTAAATCACCACATAAATAGACTTAAAGACAAGAATCACATGATCATCTCCATAGATGCATAAAAAGCATGACAAAATAACTGCATTCATTCATGTTTAAAACACTAGAAAAACTAGGGTTAGAAAGAACATACCTCAACATTGTAAAAGCTATATATGACAAACCCAAGGGCAACATCATTCTAAACAGAGAAAAACTGAAAGCATTCCCTCTAAATATAGGAACAACACAGGAGTGCCCACTTTCACCACTTCTATTCAACATAGTCCTTGAAACTCTAGCCAGAGCAATTATACACACACACACAAAATAAACAAACAAATAAATCAATTAAAATAAAAGGATACAAATAGGAAAAGAAGAGCTCGGACTATCTCTATCTGCCAGCAATATGATACAATATCTAGAAGACTCAAAAAACTACCAGAAAACTTCTAGAACTCATAAATGAATTCAATAAAGTAGCAGGATACAAAATTAACGCCCATATATCAATTGCATTCCTATATACCAACAACGAATCAGCTGAAAGAGAAATTAGGAAAACTATCCTATTCACAATAGACTAAAACAAAAATAAAATACTTGGGAATCAATCTAACAAAGGAGGTGAAGGATCTCTACAATGAAAATTACAGAACATTAAAGAAAGAAATTGAAGAAGGCCTTAGAAGATGGAAAGATCTCCCCATGTACTTGGATAAGCCAAATAACATCGTCGAAATGGCCATGCTACCAAAAGCAATTTACAGATTCAATGCAATGCCCTCCAAAATTCCAATGATGTTCTTTATAGAAATAAAAAAAAGCAGTTATGAAATTCATCTGGAAAAATAAAAGGCCCAGAATGACCAAAGCAATCCTTAGCAAGAAAAGTGAAGCAGGAGGCATCACAATACCAGACATTAAGTTGTACTACAGAGCAATAGGAACAAAAACAGCATGGTATCAGCACCAAAACAGTCATGAAGACCAATGGAACAGACTAGAAGACACAGAGACAAACCCATAATAAATACAGTTATCTCATATTAGACAGAGGTGTCAGAAACATACATTGGAGAAAAGAAAGCCTCTTCAACAAATGATGCTGGAAAAACTGGAAATCCACATGCAGCAAAATAAAACTAAACCCCTATCTCTCACCATGCACAAAACTCATATGAGAGTGGATCAAAGTCCAAGGAAAATTAGACCAGAAACCCTGCACGTACTAGAAGAAAATGCAGGCCCAACACTCCAATATGTCAGCTCAGGAACTGACTTCCTTAACAAGACTCCTAACGTGTAAGAAGTAAAATAAAAAAAGCAATAAATGGATGGCATCAAACTAAAAGGGCATTAATTTACTGGACATACAAAGAACTCAAAAAATTTAACACCAAAAGAACAAATAACGCAATTAATAAATGGGCAAAGGAACTAAACATATACTTCTCAAAAGAAAAAACATGGTCAACAAATACATAAAAAAATGTTCAATATCTCTAGCTATTACAGAAATGTAAATTAAAACTACACTGTGATTTCAGCTCATTCTAGCCAGAATGGGAATTATCAAGTACACAAGTAACAATAAATGTTAGTGAGGATGTAGGGAAAACAGCACATTCACGCACTGTTGGTGGGACTGTCAACTGGTACAACCACTCTGGAAAGCAATATGGAGATTCCTCAAAAAACTAGGAATGGAACCATCTCTTGACCCAGTTTCTCATCTCTTGAGAAGCTATTCCACTTCTCAATATGTATCAAAAGGATTTAAAATCAGCATACTACAGTGATATAGCCACATGAGTGTTTATAGTGGTACAATTCACATAGCTAAGCTGTGGTCTCAACCTAGATGCCCTTCAGCAGATGAATGGATAAAGAAAATGTGGCATATGGCTGGGCCCTGTGGTGCATGCCTGTAATCCCAGTGGCTCAGGAGGCTGAGGCAGGAAGATCAAGAGTTCAAAGCCAGCCTCAGCAACTTAGTGAGGCCCTAAGCAACTCAGCAAGACCTTGTCTCTAAATAAAATAAAAGAGGGCTGGGATGTGGCTCAGTGGTTAAATGTGCCTGGGTTCAATCCTTAGTACCACCCCTCCCCACAAACAAAACAAAACAAACATAAAGAAAAATGTGGTGTACACAATGGAGTATTACTCAGCCAAAAAGAAGAATGACTTTATGACATTTGCTGGTAAATGGATGGATCTGGAGACTGTCATGCTAAGTGAAATAAGCCAATCCATCAAAAAAAAGGTCAAGGGGCTGGGGTTATGGTGCAGTGGTAGCATGCTTGCCTAGCACGCGTGAGGCACTGGGTTCTATCCTCAGCACCACATTTAAAAATAAATAAATAAAATAAAGATATTATTTAAAAAAAAAAACACACACAAAAAAAACAAAGGTCAAATGTTTTCTCCAATATGTGGAAGCTAACCCACATTCAGGGGTGGGGAGTAGAAGTTCAGTGGAATACACAAAGGGGAATAAAGGGAAAGTAGGAGGGATAGGAAAAGGAAAGACAGTAAAATGAATCTGACAAGACTTTCCTATGTACATATATGAATGTTCAATATCTCTAGCTATTAGAGAAATGCAAATTAAAACTAAATATACTAGAGTGAATCTCAGCATCAGATACATCCATAAGACTTGCATCCTAATTAGAATAAGATATATTCTGTGCTTATATAATTATATCAAAATTTATTCTATTGTCATGTATAACTAAAAAGAACCATAAATAGGGGCTGGGGCTGTAACTCAGCGGTAGAGCGCTTGCCTAGCATGCGTGAGGCACTGGGTTCGGTCCTCAGCACCACATATAAAAATAATAAATGAATAAAATAAAGATCCATCAATGACTAAAAAAATATTAAAAAAAAAAAGAACCATAAATAATTAAAAAAAAAATCTCACCTGAAAGAGCTTATCTTTTAAAAGCAACCTCAAGCTTTTCATATTGATCTATCAATTTCATTGTTAGCCAATAAAGTTCTATCAAAGGGCAATTTCAAACTTATTTAAGACATAACACATTTTGAAATAAAAACAGATACTTACCAAGTGGAGCCTTGAGAAAACGCCGCTCAATGCCCTGTTCTATTTGAAAGAGTGCTGTTGCCAGATAATGTACCACATTGCTCACTGATTGTGGTGTACTTGCATTAGTTGAGACAGTACTTGGAGTTTCTGTTTTTATCCCCAAAAGTCTACAATAAAACAAAGTTTTCATGGCACTTGAAAACACTATTAGGTGAAACTTAAGACTACTCATTCCTTTACATGTTTATTTACTCTGGTGCAGAAAGTTTTCTCAATCTTAAGGGTCTGGTATAAACTAATTGGGAGCAGACAGTCATTTAGGAGGACAGATGGACAAATATTTTAAAAGAAGTGGAAGAGAGAAGGCTTATGGGAAAGGTTTTAAAAAGGTGATGGTGATAAACCTTAAAGACTATGTATCTTGAGCAGCTTATTTCTATTTTTCTTGCTTCATCTACTGGGTGAGACACTTAGTTGCCCCCTAACTAATGCATTAGCCTCCAGTCTTGGTCCCTCTACAATGAATCTCCACAGTGTAGCTACAATGATCAGTTAAAAATGCAAACCTGTTCAAAACCTTTGTGCTTTCCTTCTAATGTCATACCTTCCTCACCTTCAGAGCTCAACTTTGCATTTAGGAACCTTCCTCTAGTACTTCCTTCAAAGTTCTTTCCATGATCCACCAAGAAAAATAGTCCTTCACCCTACTACGTACTATATTTGTACTGGGAATTTACTTTCTATCACAGCCCTTACCCTGCTCTATAATTGCTAGCTCCATGTCTCTCCACCATTTCCTTCTATATAATAAACTCCTTAAGAACATATATTAGCCAAAATAACCTAGAAAAAGTAAAAAATATTTTATTTTAATGAGTTGTCTTTTGGCTGTATTAGTATAAAGTGGAGTAAGAGAAATCTTAGTGTTTAAAAAATGGTCATTTCATTGATTAGAAATATTAAGGTCGGGGCTGGGATTATGGCTCAGTGGTAGCGTGCTTGCCTAGCACGCAATAAGGTACTGGGTTCGATCCTCAGCACCACATAAAAAAAATAAAATAAAGATATTCTGTCACCTACAACTAAAAAATAAAAACATTAAAAAAAAAAGAAAGAAAGAAATATTAAGGTCCTCATAAGTTTCTAAAAGAAGGAAAAGAAACATTTACTAGCCGGGCGCGGTGGCTCACACTTGTAATCCCAGCACTTAGGGAGGCTGAGACAGGAGAATCTCAAGTTCAAAGCCAGCCTCAGCAATGGCGAGGCGCTAAGCAGCTCAGTGAGACCCTGTCTCTACATAAAACACAAAATGGGGCTGGGGATGTGGCTCAGTGGTCGGGTGCTCCTGAGTTCAATCCCTGGTACCAAAAAAAAAAAAAAAAAAAGAAAGAAACATTTACTTAAAAAAAAAAAAAAAACCTTAAGGGCTGGGGTTGTGGCTCAGTGGTAGAGCACTTGCCTAGCGTGTGTGAGGCACTGGGTTTGATTCTCAGCACCTCATATAAACAAATAAAGTCCATTGATAATTTAAAAAATATTTTTAAAAAAAACCTTAAAATTAAAATAGCAATGAAAAGTTGGTTACTTTAGATAAATTCTTTTTGTACCTGTCTTTTACAATGACCCTTGCTTGTTCATCAATTTGCATCTCTTCTACATCTTCATTCACAGTTTTAATTATTCCATTTTCCTTGTTTTCCTCACTTAACAGCTCATATCGTCCACTTTCTAAGGCTGATCTCCAGATGTGTCTATCTGTAACCTGTAACAAAATACAAATTTACTAACCCCAGAAAACAGAATGTTGGTCCTAAAAGATATTAAACTCAATGTACATATAATATTAATTTATGGATATTCTAGAACAGATTTATGAATAAAAAAGGAGTATAAAAGTAAGATTCCTCAGTGGCCAAAATGAAATTCATATCATTCATACACAAAAGCCTTAATACCTTATTGTTTAAAAACATCATAAATGATTTTAGAATTGGTTACTTAATAGGAGCAAAAAAGTGACAGAAGATGGCAAAGGCATAAACAGAACATATATATCAAATAAGAATTACTTACAGATTTAAAAAAGGTAACAAAGAAACCAACAAACAAACCAGACTCAGCAGAGAAGGCAGGAGCTAGTCAAGGAAGAAGAAAATATCCTTACACATTTCAACATCTGATTAAAATATCAAACATATTTTAAAAATATTAAAAATATCAAAAAGATCAATTATATTCATTAAATTCTGTTTAAGAAAGCAGTCATTTAATATACTTAGAAGGATTTATGTCTATATATAAACATTATGATTTAGAGGAATAAACTTAATCTTCATAAAAGACATATCCTTTCCTGATGTTTATTAAAAACACAAGTATTACATATACAAATAATCAACAAATATGATAAAAAATCTGGACCAAGCAAATTAGATAAACTAAAAATGTGAACAGGTACAAACCTTGATTGATCCTAATGTTCCTTGATAGATTCTGTCTTCAATATCCAAAAGAAAATCTCTCAGCCTCAATTCAAGTTGCTTTTCTGCAGACATCTGAGATGGATCATATGCACTGGAAGATCTTCCTCGAGTATATGTATGCTTGCTATCAGTTTGAGGTTTGTCTGAAATAGTAATTAAGTATGTTTATTATGATTTTCTTAAATATAATGTGACTGTTACAAATCTGAGATAGTGGACTAAAGAGCACTTTGTAAATCCTCTATAAATAAATGATAAATAAATATTTGCAAATCATATATCTGGTAAGGGCCTTGTACTCAGAATATATAACGAGCTCACAATTCCACAAAAAGACAAATAAACCAATTAAAAAGTGTGCAAAGGATCTAATAGATATTTCTTTAAGATATATTAATGGTCAATAAGCACATGAAAAGAAGCTCACCATTATCAGTCATTAAAGAAAAACAAGTCAAAATCACTGTGAGATACCATTTCATACCCCTTAGGATGGCTATAATCAAAAAGTCAGATAATTGTAAGTGTTAGAAAGAAGTGGAGAAATTGGAATCCTCATATACTGTGGGACAGAAAATTAAACAGTGTAGTCACTTTGGGAAACAATCCAGTATTTCTACTCCTACTATATATAGTCAAGATAAATGAACACAAAACTTGTACATGGATATTTATAGCAGCACTTTTCAAAACAGCCAAAAGGTAGAAACAAACAATGTCTATCAACTAACAAATGGATAAGTAAGATGTAGTATATATAAACTATAGATTATGATTCCATTCATAGGAAATGTCAAGAACAGGAAATTTTACAGACAGATTTGCCTAAAGCAGAGGGTGCATTGGTGGGGGACAGGGGAGAGTGGCAGTTAAAAGCTACAAAGTTTCTTTCTGAGAAGATAGAAATGTTCTAAAAAAGGACTGTGGTGGGCTGGGGCTGTAGCTCAGTGGTAGAGCACCTGCCTAGCAGGTGTGAGGCACTGGATTCGATCCTCAGCACCACATAAATATAAATAAATAAAGATATTGTGTCCATCTACAATAAAACAAAATTAAAAACAAAACAAAACAAAAAAACTGACTGTGGTGAAGGTTGTGTATATTTATGAATATACTAAAACCACTGTATACTTTAAATGGGTGAGTTACATGGTATGTCAAGGAATATAATGTAGTGTTATCTATAATCCTGAGAAGAACTAAAGTAGTTATGGTAACATATTCTTAAATTTAAGAAGTTTTCCTCCTAGAAAAATCTCACTTACTAATATAAAAACTTACATCTAAAAATTCCTTCTTTTCTGATCTGTCATCAATGGGCCAGCTATCAAATAGGAAATGCTGCTACCTGATCTGCCCTGGTAGCCAATTTCCAAAGAATAGATCATTAATGGAATCTTTTTCTAGGCTCTCAGCAAAACCCTTAAGTGAATTAACTTCATTCACTATAATATCTCCAAAACTGAAGGCAGCCTTACAGCCCAGGCATTCAGAGCCTACTGACCAAGGAATGAGATCAGAAAGAACAGTTATATTCTCACATTATAGATGGTTTCTTATAATCCAAATAGAACCCAAATAGAATCCAAAAATTTAGACAACCATGTTTCTGTTGTCCCCTGCAAGATCGAGTCTATGTTTTAGGGCGGGCCTCCAATTCTCGTGTACAAGTAATCCTCTTGTTTCAGCCTTCCAAGTAGCTAAGACTATAGGAACACTCAGTTCAAGAACCTTCTTTCTATAAAAAATACACTTCCAAATTCTTTACTCCCATACTGAGAACATGGTCAAAATGTTATGGTATTTTAAATATATATAAAATTATTAAAATTATTTATTTTTTAAACTTTATTTTTTTAATGTGGTACTGAGACTCAAACCTAGTGCTTCATAAATGTGAGGCAAGTACTCTACCAACTGAGCTATATCTCCCCAGTCCCTTAAATATATTTTTTTGTTTTTGTTTTTGTTTTTTTTTTTGTTTTTTGGTACTGGGGATTGAATTCAGGGGCACTCAACCACTGAGCCACATTCCCAGCTCTGTTTTATGTAGAGACAGGGTCTCACTGAGTCGCTTAGCGCCTCGCCGTTGCTGAGGCTGGCTTTGAACTCGCGATTCTCCTGTCTCAGCCTCCCTAAGTGCTGGGATTACAGGCTTGAGCCACCACGCCCGGCTCCTTAAATATATTTTTAATAGCATAGAAAACATTTAATCCTGAATATCCAGAGATTAAGGGGAGGAAAAAATTAGTTTTCAGAGAAAATTTACCTGAAAAATGAAATTTCTCTTCTGAAAAACGGGCAAGCTGTGCACATATTCTGCTTTTCTCCTGCAACAAGGTTTCCTTTAAGGCACTTTCTCTATGTCCTCTAGAATTAAGAGCGTCAATAAGTTGGTCTAGCTGTTCACAAGAACTGTAAAAGCACCACCGATTTGGCTTATGCACTGGTTTTGGCAATTGTGCAGAATCATCACATGGACCTTGGTCAATGTTGGAGGTAGATTCAGACATCAAACACTCTCCAGTTTTAGTAGATACCTGAGGATCTTGAGACTGTACATTATTCTGAAATGATGAAGGTCTAGGCAACAGCATGTCTTCAGTGAGACCAGAATAATCTTCTTCAATAAACAATCCAGGAATAGAAGGGAAAATCCAGTATCGCCTATACATGCGGTCGCGACCCAAGGGAAAAATATTGGTACATGCTATGGCACTCTGGATTTTTTCTAAGAGCTCTTTCTCTTTCCGTTGATGTTCCTGTTTTAAAGCTTCTTCCTCATCAGCAGTAAGAGGCTCTTGTGTTAAACAGTTTATTTCTTCTTGACTTGTAAATTCTTTAAATCCATTTTGTCCCCTTTTCCCTGTGGTTGAATAACATTTATCTTTATCATAAATTTTCACTAGAAAAATGAGATAAAAAGCTACCCCAAGTTGTTATGTGTTATTGAAGGAATTGTCCAATTCACATTTCATGAATTCATATATTGAAGCCCTAACACTCAATGTGACTGTTTGCAGTTAGTGGCTTTAAGGAGGTAATTAAGGTTAAATGAGGTCATACAAATGGGGCCCTAATCCAATAGGATTGTTGTCCTTATAAAAACAAGAAAAAGCACTCAAGCTCTTGCTCTCTGGTATGCAGAGAAGAGAAAAAGCCACAGGGAGAAGGTGCTGTTTGCAAGCCAAGGAAGAGGCCTCACCAGATATCAACCCTGCTGGCATCTTGATTTTGAACTTCAAGCCTCCAGAAATTAGGAAAACAAATTTCTGCTATTTATACCATCACAGTCTGTGGTACTTCTTTGCATCAGCCCAAGCAGCCTAATACACTGTTAGTAAAAAATTGATACATTTAAATCTAATGAAACAAACAAAACCTGTAACTTGAGAGTATGCTAGTTATTCTCTAATAGCCATCCAGACCATCTAAAGAAGGGCTCAGCAAACTACTTTTACAGAGGGCTAGCTAGTATCTTATGCTTTGTAGGTTAAATAGTTTGTCAGGGCTACTCAGTTCCGCTACTGTAGCACAAAAGCAGTAACTGATAATATGTGAATGAACGAGAATGGCTGTGTTCAATAAAACCTGTTCATGGACAATGGAATCTGAATTTCATATAATTTTCACTTATCACAAAGTATCACTCTTCTTTTGACTTTTTTTAACCTCTTAAAGATTTTTAGCTTATAATTTATACAAAAACGGTACAGGTCATATATGGCCCATAAACTGTCATTTGCTAATCATTGTATTAAGGTAACAGAACCACTAGTATTAAGCTGGACACTGTACAACCCAAAAGGATAGCATTTCCTACAGCAGGCATGGCTATATGAGAAACTTTTGGTCAAGAAGGAGTAGAAACATGTAACCTCTGGGTTGTACTTTTCCTCTTTCCCCTTTCCAACTAGCTAGAATGGAAAGCTGGTGATGAACCACTTGGGAACATAAGGTTGTTAGCAAAACCCACAGTATGACGGTACCAATAAGATGAAAGAACCTAGACCCCTAATAATCTGCCTGGACTTTTATGGTATGTTGGAGAATTAAGCTGCTATGTTGTTTCAGTTGCTGTCAAGTTGGGTAAATACTTGGGAAATGTTCCATCTATTTGAATGCTTCAAAGAGATTGCCAAGTTTGGGATGATCTGATTCTTTAAAACTTGGCAGAATTTACCTATAACACTGTTTAGGACTACTGTTTTCTTTGTTAAAGATTTTTAGTAACGATTCAAGTTCTTTAATGGTTAAGGACCATTCATTCACATTTTAAAATTTCTTCACGAACTCATTTCAATAGTTTGTAACTTTTCCAGGATTTTGTTCATTTTTGCCTACATTTTCAAATTTATTGTCAGAAAACTATGTTATATGTTGTCTCTTTATGTTTTATTTTCTTTTGATTTTTTTTGGTTTTGTGGTGCTTGGGATTGTACCTACGACCTTGTGTATAAAGGGCAAATATTCTACCACTGAGCTACATCTTCAGCCCTCCTTACTGTTAAATTTTTATTTTATCTGTATTTACGCATTCTACTTTTTAGTCCTAATTTTGTTTATTGTAACCCTTTTCTTTTTCTTTTTTTTCTGCTATACTGGGAATCAAACCCAGGGTCTTCTGCCTGTTAGGCAAGCACTCTACCAATAAGCTACACACCCCAGGTCCTCTCTGTTCTTTTTTTTTTGTACCGAGGATTAAACTAAGGAATACTCGACCACTGAGCCACATCCCCAGCACTATTTTTTTATGTAGAGACAGGGTCTCACTGAGTTGTTTAGTACCTCACCATTGCTGAGGCTGGCTTTGAACTTGTGATTCTCCTGTCTCAGCCTCTCAAAGTGCTAGGATTACAGGCGCGTGCCACCGCGCCTGGCTCCTCTCTGTTCTTTTTAAAAATAAATTTCAACCAAGGTCTGTCTAGTTTTTATCTTCTTTTAAAGAACAAAATTTTGGTCTAATTTTTCTTCTCTACTGTGTTTTTATTTGCTATTAATTCCTACTTCTATCTATTGTTTCTTTCTAGTAGGGGGAATTATTCTACTTGTCTCCCCTCTAACTTCTTTTTTTTTTTTTTTAAACTTTATTTATTTATGTATTTTGTATGTGGTGCTGAGGAGCGAACCCAGTGCCTCATGCGTGCGAGGCAACCACTCTACCACTGAGCCACAACCGCAGCCCCCTCTAACTTCTTAAATGGTTAACTTAATGTGTTTCTTCTTCCCTAGTATACTATACTATACTTCCCTAGTATACTCTTCTTTCCTATGTATACTAAAAGCTATACATTTTTTTAAAGTAGAGAGACAAGATCCAATGAATGCTAATATGCATTAAGTAATTTTAAATGTTTTCTAGTTTCCTTATGGTTTTTCCTTTGACTTATTACTCACTGTGTGTGTGTATATATGTATGATTTTGCATTGTACATGGACATAATTCCTTTATTTTATTTATTTTTATGTGGTGCTGAGTATTGAACCCAGTGCCTCACACATGCTAGGCAAGCACTCTACCACTGAACTATAATCCTGGCCTTACTCGTTATATTTTAAAACTAGTCACATACAGTTTGTTTTGGATTTTTAAATCAACTACATTGTAATCTGAGAATATAGTCTCCAAGATGTAGATTTTCCAACTACTTGAGAGTAACCATTTAGAAAATATAGAAAAAAGATTCCATCCAAATTATAGGCACAAAATTAATGTAAGGATCCCCATTAAAATGTTATTAAATACTGTGTATTCTCTGTGATCCAGCAATTTATAAAATTATTTTAAACAGCAGATTTTCATTCTCAGCAATAAAACATCAATATAAGCATTACTGATGTTTATATCTGTACCACATAGGAGGCACTCTATTCATGTTGAATGAAAACATTATAGCATTAAATTTTAATTTGGTTTTATATAAAGCAGTAAATGCAAAAATTAAGCAAAACCTGCCGACTGCAATTATAAGAAATTTGACCCATTAAAGAGATAGGAATATTGTCTCTCTTCCTTACAGTGTAAGTGACATCTGCATAAAGATGTAATAATAAAAATACTAATGACTTCACATGACCATTTTTAACAAAATGGTCACCATTTTTACAACTCATTATGAGCTATAAGGTGGGCATTTAACACATACACACAATAATCTAATGTATATTTCCGAATAGCTGAATCAATAAACTACCTCATCAATTAAAAATAAACAAGCATGCCCTTAGGAAATCTTATTACTGAGCCACAACCGCAGCCCCCTCTAACTTCTTAAATTTTGAAAACTGCCAATTAACATTTCTAAGATTTGATATGTTTACATACAGCCAGGTGTGAGGCATGCATGTAATCCCAGTGACTCAGGAGAGCTTGAGGCAGGAGGATGGCAAGTTTAAGGCCACCATGGGCCAATTAACTAGACCTATCTCAAAATTAAAAACAAACAACAACAAAAAAACTCAATACTATTACCCCTTCTGCTTTTTTTATGTGAGCCTGGGTCATCTTCATCTTCAGTGACTGTATCTTGATCAAGGTCCTTTTGTTCTATTTCTTTGCTTTCAGTGCTAGTATCAAAATCTTCCTTTTCTTCCTCCCTTTAAGATAAAAACAAAGGATATACTTACTAATGAATATAAAATTCCATTCACGATATATTGTCTCACTGTACTGTCATGTATATCTAAAAAAAAAATTACTGTCTGCCTAAAAAATACCAGGCATTATGCTTAGGAAGTAGTGAACAATATGATACAAGTGTTTATAGACTTGCAGAGAAAACAGATAATTACATAATGTAAAACTAAAATATGCAGTAAGTAACAAAAGAAGAGGAGCTCAAGATGCTAGAAAACATTTCAAGAAGAATCAAATCTATCTAGGATCAGGAGAGGCTGGTTTGAAGAAGTGGCATTTAAATTGTGACTCTAGGGAGATGAGGAAGTAGTGAGCAGCAGGAGAGGAAACCTGCATATTATGCAGAAGAATGACATATACACATATGCATAGGCACAAAGCTAAAGAGAAATGTGTAAGTGAAAAGGCAGTAAATCAAGAAATATATGAGAAACAGGCAGGGTTAGATTATGCTTGACCTTGGAGGGCATTACCCAAAAAGCAATGGGAAAGGGCTGGGGTTGTGGCTCAGCGGTGGAGTGCTTGCTTAGCATGTCTGAGGCACTGGGTTTGATTCTCAGCACTGCATATAAGTGAACGAATAAAATAAAGGTTCATCAACATCTAAAAATTTTTTTAAAAAAAGCAATGGGAAAAAACCTAGAGTTTAGAAAAGGATATTGGTATAATTTGAAAGCAGTTTGGCTGCTATTTGTAAAGTTAACCAGGTGACAAAGAGGATGAAGGGACACCAGTAAAGAAGCCACTGTAATAGGCTGGCTAGGAGGTGATGTAGGTCAGAGTAGGAAGGAGATAAAAGACAAATATTGGAGAAGTAGGCAGAATGAACATAATATGAATATTCACTCTACTATGTTGCTTAAATTAAAACTAAAATTATATGGCCTTGAAATAAATTCCACCATTTATGTTCTACATCCATAGAGTGGTTTTGCAAGCTCACATATATTCAGGCGAAAGAGATAACATGCATAAGTGAGGCTGGATGACTATAAAAAATACAGTAGTGGTGCATGCCTAGAACCCTAGCAACTCAGGAGGCTTAATAAGACCCTCAGCAAGTTAGTGAGACCCTGCCTCAAAATAAAAAAAATACAAAGGGCTGGGGTATAGCTCAGTGGTAGAGTGCCTCTGGGTTAAAAAAAAAAGATTGAAATATGGGCTGGGTATATAGCTTAATGGTATAGAGCACATGCTGAAGGCATGTGCAAGACTTTGGGTTTAATCTCCAGCACCAAAAATGAAAAATAAATAAAATATAAAATAAAAAATAAATTGAGATCATTTATATGATGTAAAAACCACTATTTAATTCAGAATATTTTAATCATTCAAAAAAAGCCCGTATCCATTTATAGTTACTTTTCATTTTCTTTTCCCCACTGCCCCTGGTACTCATTTACTTTTTAAAAAAAAATTATTTATTTTTATTTTTTAAAACAAAAGAATGCATTTCAAGACATAGTACACAAATGGAGCACAATTTTCCATTTCTCTGGTTGTAAATAAGATTAGGGTCACACCACTTGAGTCTTCATACATGTACGTAGTGTAATGATGTCCATCTCATTCCACCATCTTTCTTACCCCTACAGACCCTCCCCTTCCTTTCCCTCCCTCCCCTTTGCCCTATCCAAAGTTCCTCCATTTCTCCCATGCTCCTCATCCCCACCCCCACCCCCATTATGTATCAGCATCCACTAATCAGCAAAAACATTCGGTATTTGGTTCTTTGCGATTGGCTTACTTCACTTAGCATAATTTTCCCAACTCCATCCATTTACCTGCAAATGTCATAATTTTATTCTCTTTTACTGCTGAGTAATATTCCATTGTATATATATACCAGTTTCTTTATCCATTCGTCTATTGAAGGGCATCTAGGCTGCTTCCACAGTTTAGCAATTGTGAATTGTGCTGCTATAAACACTGAAGTGGCTGTGCTACTGTAGTATGCTGTTTTTAAGTCCTTTGGGTATAGACCAAGGAGTGGGATAGCTGGATCAAACGGTGGTTCCATTCCAAGTGTTTTAAGAAATCTCCATACTGACTTCCAGATTGGTTGCACCAATCTGCAGTCCCACTGGCAATGAATAGAGTGTGCTCTTTTCCCCACATCCTCACAAGCACTTATTGGTGCTTGTATTCTTTTTTTTTTTTTTAATATTTTTTTAGTTGTTGATGGACTTTTATTTTTTGTTTATTTATATGTGGTGCTGAGGCTAGAACCCAGTGCCTCACACATGCTAGGCAAGTGCTCTACCACTAAGCTACAACCCCAGCCCCATTGCTTGTATTCTTGATAACTGCCATTCTGACTGGAATGAGATGAAATCTTAGAGTAGTTTTGATGTGCATCTCTCTACTTGCTAGAGATGTTGAACATTTCTTCATATATTTGTTGACTGATTGTGTATTTTCTTCTGAGAAGTGTCTGTTCATCCCTTAACTCATTTATTGATTGGGTTGTTTGTTTTTTTGGTGTTAAGTTTTTTGAGTTCTTTACATATCCTGGACATTAGTGCTCTATTTGATGTGCATGTGACAAAAATTTGCTCCCAGAATGTAGGCTCTCTGTTCACCTCAATGATTGTTTCTTTTGCTGAGAAGAAGCTTTTTAGTTTGAATCCATCCCATTTATTGATTCTTACTTTTATTTCTTGCGCTTTAGGATTCTTGTTAAGGAAGTCGGGGCCTGATCCAACGTGATGAAGGGTTGGGCCTACTGTTTCCTCAAAAAGACCCTTAGGCAAACGGTCTCTGGTCTAATTCCTAGGTCCTTGATCCACTGAGTTGATTTTTGTGCATAGTGAGAGAAAAGGGTTTAGTTTCATTTTGCTGCATATGGATTTCCAGTTTTCCCAGCACCATTTGTTGAAGAGGCTATCTTTTCTCCAGTGTATGTTTTTGGCATCTTTGTCTAGTATGAGATAACTGTTTTTATATGGGTTTGTCTCTGTGTCTTCTATTCTGTACCATTGGTCTACATGTCTGTTTTGGTGCCAATACCATGCCATTTTTGTTACTATAGCTTTGTAGTATAGTTTAAGGTCTGGTATTGTGATGCCTCTTGCTTCACTCTTCTTACTGAGGATTGTTTTTGCTACTGTGGGTCTCTTATTTTTCCAAATGAATTTAATGATTGCTTTTCCTATTTCTATAAGGAATGACATTGGACTCATTTACTTTCTGTCTCTATAAATTTGTTTTTTCTGGATTATTTCATAGAAATAGAAACATATAATACATGGCCTTTTGGGACTAGTTTCTTTAACTTAGCATGTTTTCATAGCTACTTTACATTGCAACATTTATCGGAACTCTATTCCTTTTTATTGTTGAATAATATTCTCCTGTAGGATGTACCACAGACAAAATATATCATTTTGGTTTGTCCATTTATCAACTGATAGACATCTGAATTGTTACCAGTCTCTGCCATTAAGAATAATGCTGGTATGAACACTTGTATATACATATTTGAGTGAATATATGCTCTTAATTCTCTTGAGTACATAAGAGAATTGCTGTAACATGTTTACATACAGCAATATGGTTTAACTTTTTGAAGAACTGGAAACAATCATGGTAAGTGAAATAAGCCAATATCTAAAAAGAACAAATAAATAAATAAAACATGTAAGTTTTAAATTTTGATTAAGTCCTATAGTTGCCAGTCTTTTTTTTTTTTAATATTTTGTTTTAGTTGTAGATGAACACAATATCTTTATTTATTTTATGTGGTGCTGAGGATTGAACCCAGTGCCCCACGCATGCGAGGCAAGCGCTCAACCGCTGAGTCATTACCCCAGCCCCTAGTTGCCAGTCTTTATGTGCCATTTCTATTAACTTTTTAAATTTTTATTAATTTTTTTATGGTACTGAGGATATAACCCAAGAATTTGTTCATGCTAGACAAATTATCTCAACACTAGGATATATCCCTACCACTTTTTATTTAATTTTTGAGATAAGGTCCTGCTAAGTTGCTGAGGCTGTCCTTGAACTTGTGATTCTCCTGCCTTGGTTAACTGAGTCACTGAGATTACAGGAATACACACTGCACCTGGCCCTACTTGTTTTCATGGCTAATCCTTATCCCAAATGTTTGAAAAGCAATAAAATACTTTGGCAGTCTCTAACTTACCTAAGGCACTATCATCCTTTCCCTATACCATAAACTGAAATTTCAAATTTCATCCTTCTCCCTCTACAAAGGTCAGAGGAACTCTGAAACAGTGGGATGGTGGTAGTGGAAATAAACTATTAATGCAAGAAATATTACTGCTTAAAAATAACCTATTGAGCCAGGTCTAGTGGCACATGCCTGTAATCCCAGCACTTTGAGAAGCTGAGACAGGAGAATCGCTAGTTCAAAGCCAGCCTTGGCAATGGTGAGGCACTAAGCTACTCAGTGAGACCCTGTCTCTAAATAAAACACAAAATAGGGCTGAGAGTGTGGCTCACTGTTCAAGTATAATCCCTGGTGCCAAAAATAAAAAAATAATAAAAATAACCTATTGAAAACTTTCTGTGAAATTATCATTTAAAACATTAATTCTAAGAGAAAATTGGCCTAAAATTTAAAAATTTAACATAACACATCTGGATCAAGGACCTAGGCATTAGACCAGAGACCCCACACCTATTAGAAGACAAGGTAGGCCCAACTTTCCATTATAGTGGCTTACAAACTGACTTCCTTAACAAGACTCCTAAAGCATAAGAGGTAAAATCAAGAATCAATAAATGGGATAGTATCGAACTAAAATGACTTCCTATATATACATTTTATAAACTCCACAACACAATTATTATGTACTTAAAAGTTTTCTAAAATTTGGAAGTATTCTAGAGTTTAAGTTATTTGATTTTTATTGTTTACATATGTTAAAATGAATAAATAAAGCCAAGTAAAAGCAGTGTAGTTCAAACCATACCCTATAGATATATCTGCAGTTGAATTTCTTTGCTCATCTTCCTTCAGTTTTTCCTGTTTTTCTTTCATTTTTTGCTCTTGTTCCTTAAGTTTTTCTTCCTTCCTTTTACGAATTCTGAAAGTCAAAGTAAAATATTATAGTCTACTAATGCAAAGAAACGTTTAATTTTTAGTATCTTGCCTTTAATTATCAAATTATGGAAAATGCACCAAATGTTACTACAATCCATCCAATAACTTCTTTGTAGAGCCATCAAACATCAGAATAAGCCATATTATAACACAGTGTAAAATATGATTTTTAGATTGAAAGAAATAACTAGCCTTTAATAGCATGACTGACTGTAATTATATCTTACCGAGCGGCAGCTTCTTCCCTCTCTTTTCGATGTTGTTCTGCTTTTAATTCCCGGAACTCCTGTTTTGCCTGTCGTAATATATCAACATAATCTTCAATGAAATCCCTAGTAGAAACTAAGGTCAGTAGCTTCCCACAGAGAGCATGAAGTATCTTCATTTTTTCTCCTGTCAAAAATTGGTAAACAACTTCTGTATTATCAATGAGAAAAAAAGGAATTGTTTGAAAAATTTAAATTTGTGGCTCAATATGGAATACCTAATAAAGAATAAGGAGTACTCTTTCATAATCAAACATAGTAATGGCATTTTTTTCAAAGCAACTTTGAATCCAGTTTAGCAGCTATGTGATATATAAGTTTCTTTAAATATTAACGTCTATCTTGCACACTAGCTAAATGGACATGAAAAATGTTATAATTGCAAAGAATTATTTTTCAAGTTTTAATTTTTAGGCTCATTAATAAAGTTCAAATCAAAACTAAATTATGATAACATGAATTAAATAAATGGCAACAAACTGCTACTCTGAAGAGACTGCACAAAATCACTGCTATAAATTATAAAGATTATATGAATGTTGGGAATTAAGGTGCTCTACATTTATTATATGTTCTCTAAAGTTCATTAAACTCTTTACATTATATTTTTTATGTTATAATTAAAACTAATATGAAAAACAGGTTCAATTTAGGTCATTATTTGTAGTCTAACAAATTTTTCTTAAAAGACTTTTTTTTCTTTGTCTTGTAAATCTGATTTATCATCTGAAATTTCTCATCAGCCATTTTGTTTTTTGGGTACAAGAGACACAAAAGGATGGGAAAAGGGCAGTTTATAAAAATTTCAACTTGCTAAGTTTACCTGGTGTCAAATCATACACTGAAGTGCTTGATAGTTTTTTTAGTAGGCTGGGATTGCTCAAACGAAGCTCCATACAGGCATCATCTGTAGCATCAAATCCTCCTCGTTTCTGATATCTGTACTTTGCATTTGCTGATGTTACATCAGCACCTGAAGCTAAGATGTGCAGTCTGAGTATTTCAGAAAGAGTGCAGCTATCAAGATCCAAGCTTTTCAAACTGCAGCCTGTAGTTGTTAAAAATGAAACAGTCATTTAGAACATAAACAATAAATACTTAGCAATTTAAAATATACCTTTATAAATTAAAAAATAAAAAGTCAAATAAGCAAAAAAATAAAAAAAAAAATAAAACCCACACATACCCTGGTGTAACTGTGGCCATGCAGCTGCCAAAGATGCAACTGCAGAGAGTGCAGATTTTGTGGGGTCTGCATCTTCATCCAAAGCCTCTGTTAAATCTTTAAGGAAATAAATACTTTATTCTAGTGCAAATCAAAGCTTGAATATTTGGGAATATTGCCCTTTTAAAATGATGAAAGAAATAGCAAACAGCTTAACATTCAGGAACCTCAAAAAACCAACACTAAGTACAAGCATCATTACATTCTGCCTAGTCTCCACCTACATCTATACATCCTAAAACACACACTCCACACTAATATTTTCCTTACATAACATAAAGAAGACAATTTCTAAATTACCAACAAGATGCACTTACATATTACAAAAACATGGGAAAATGCACTTAAGAATTAGAAACAGATCCTCTCATTCAATATCACCTTAGAAAAAGCCCACTTTGAAAACTGGAATCTACTTAAAGATACCCAATGTTTATTTTGAAAAATCTCCAATCCAAGAAACAATGGGATGATTTCCTTGTATTTTCCAAATAAACTGCTTTAGATTTGAAAACAATGCTTGGCTTACAAGTAGGACTCAACAGCAAATCTACTGGTACAAATGTAAAGCACTGGAATAAACATTCCTAATTATAATATACAGATCAATTTTAAAAAAATGTTAACTATGAAAAACCCTTGCTTACCAAAACAGCCCTTCTGTTATAGTACAAGTTTAAATAGCTTCAGACTAAGAACAAGATATTTATGTTCTAGTTTTAGCTCCACCAATGGTTAGTTATGTATCCTTTAGACAAATCACTTAACCTGGGTTTCATTTTTCTTAAATGGGTGAGTCTAGACCAGCAATTTTCAAATTCCTCAAATAAAATATTTATTGGAAGCCCAATATAAGAGATAAAAGGTGTCCTTGTTAAAGTGGGGTAGGGAGATAAGAATTCTGCCATTGATCTTTCCAACTCAGCAGAGTGGCACTGAAGAATCTCTGAATAGCTTGTAGGGTGCTTTGAATTAGTTTGAAAATCACTAAGCTAATCTGGTTCTGTGTAACCTTCTATCATGATTCCAGTACAAAGTTAACAAAATGACAAGATTAGAGAAAGAGCTACTATCCCTTTAATAAAGGAAAAAGGTAGCTCTGAGATCACATCTAATTATAATAATTGACTATTTCATGACACTAAAGGCATCAACAGGATGACACAGAAGTTATGTGACTAAACTTATCACACAGGACAAAGTCATACCTATCAGGCCCAATCTAGCCCAATGACAGACAATATATTCTTTCTCACCAAGGAAAATTAGACTTAAAACTTTCAATTTTCATTTCACATATAAAGCCAAACAAAATAATAGGCTCTCTAATTTTTTCCCAATCAGTACTTCAGAAACTACAAAATTCATCTAGTCATAGATATATAGCTATAAAACTGTGTTGGCTCTCTTTCTTAGCAGCACCATCAACCTATACTACCTACAGAAAGTTACAATTTCCTAGGACCAAGGTTATAAATACCTTAGGAAATGAACCACCAGCTCCAAGACACCTTATTTATTTTGCAGTGGTGGAGATGGAACCCAGGGCCTCCTGCATGCTAGCCAAGCACTCTGCCACTGAGCTACATTTCCAGCAGGACAGTTTATTTTTAATTGTGTTAAATAAAGTAACATGATAAAATATGTATTCTGTAGCTCAATGATCTGTCATATAGCACTCTTGATAAACTGTAAATATCACTGTAGATTTGTTTAGGTGGTCACCTGGGTACATCACACCAAGAGAATATAGCTGAAATGTACCTATGACTATCTGAAACACATTTATTATCATCTTAATCTAGAATTAATATATAACAATTCCAACACTAAATAAGATATCCCAGCAAACACATAAAACTGTTCTACGTAAGAAGGATGCTCTTACTTTTATAATTTACTTTTTTTTGGTATTGGGGAACAAAAACCCAGGGCTTTGTGTATAACAAGTACTCTACCACTGAACACCAACCTGTTCCCATGCTTTGAATGGCTTTTAAGTTCATGATGTAAAACTAAAGACAGGATTTGAAAATATAAGATTTTGAAAACTGCCAATTAACATTTCTAAGATTTGATATAAAAAGAGGCCAAGGACTAAAGAAATTAGATCTTCTTAAAAACATAATTTTATAGGTAATGCTAGTGTGACAAACATTCAAATTCTTCAACTTTGCTGCCATATTTAGAAGCAACAGGGTAGTCATGAGGGTCTAGATCAACCGAGCTGGTACCCCATTTCCTTATTAGTCATGTTCCTTTGAGTACATCTCAGTTTCTTAATATGCAAAATCCAACTATTATATCTACCTCACAAAAATGGTTTGAGGATTAAATAACATGTAGTATCTTATATCACTTACTAGCTATGTGATCTTTATTTCATAACTTCACTGAACCTGAGTTTCTCCATCACTAAGATAAATTAATTCTTCTCTTTTCTGATCAATTTCCCTCTTACTAGAAATTGCAGGAAACACATTACATAACATCATCACTGAGGAGAAGTAAGACAATATTCAATCCCATCTGACTATATTCAATTGCATTTTAGGAAGAGGTGTGAAAAAGCTTTTTTTTATTTTTTTGGTACTGGGGATTGAACTCAGGGCACTCGACCACTGAGACACATCCCCAGCCCTATTTTGTGTTTTATGTAGAGACAGGGTCTCACTGAGTTGCTTAGCGCCTCGCCATTGCTGAGGCTGGCTTTGAACTCACGATTCTCCTGTCTCAGCCTCCCTAAGTGCTGGGATTACAGGCTTGAGCCATCGCGCTCGGCTAAAGCTTTTTTGTTACTGAGATGGGAGAATAGATGTGAGGAAAAGTGTCAATATTTATTCAGATAGACCTTATATTTATACTTATAGACAGTCCTTTATAAGAACAGAGCCAAAAAAACTTTTTTTTTGGTACTGGGGATGGAACCACCATTTTTTTGGAGTACCATTTTTTTGGTATTCAGGGGTATTTGACCACTGAGCCACATCCTCAGCCCTATTTTGTGTTTTATTTAGAGACAGGGTCTCACTGAGTAGCTTAGTGTCTCGCCATTGCTGAGGCTGGCTTTGAACTCACGATTCTCCTGTCTCAGCCTCCCAAAGTGCTGGGATTACAGGCATGCACCACCATACCCGGCCAGAGCCAAACATTTGATCAACAAATGGCAATACAAACCACAAGTTTCTTATATATATATTATTCCTTTATACTAACTTAATCAACACAATTTCCTTTTTACTCCCCTTCTCCTTTTATCCCCAATTGGGACTTCAAAAACTATCATCTGTTTAAATCCTGAATTAAATATAGGCTGATGTCTTGTGTTAAGGTCAGAACTTGATCAATAACCCTGTTATGTTATTGGCTGTGATATAACAATGGCTAAAAGAATATTTTCATTTAATTGACTAAATTACCTAAGAACACAACAGGGGTTATTATTGCTAAAATGGCCTTGATAAGGGACCCATGGTGATTAGTGCTCAAGGCGGAGACTAGGTAACCAGATGCATGCTTATCAATACCCTACTGCTTCAGGAACCAGACATAAAGAAAGATAAGCTCAAATTGTCTAAGGCCAGTGAAACTATTTGAATGGAGGAATACCCTGTTTTTTGTACCAATATTCAGCCATTCAGATGTTTCCTAGCAGTTATTTTCTTTTTTGGTACTGGAGATTGAACCAGAGGTACTTAACCACTGAGCTACATCTCTAGCCCTTTTTAATATTTAAAGACAGGGTCTTGCTGAGTTGCTTAGGGCTTTGCTAAGTTGCTGAGGCTAGCTTTGAATTCTTGATCTTCTTGCCTCAGCCTCCCAAGCATTGGGATTGTAGGCATGCATCACCATGCCCGGCACTACTAGGAATGATTTCTTATTGTGAATTTTCATGCAATACCTTTGTTTAATCAAGCTTCTGGTCCTAAACTTCCTATGTGGTATGTTCACAGAGTATTATTCAGGAAGCCAAATCTATCTTTGAATAAAAGTGGCTAACTTTTCCTCTGATCAAGGTAAATACTAACCAAAATAGTAAACATTCTGTTTTAAAAAAATAAAAAAAATCTTTGACAATTATTCCTATATTAACATGCCAAAAGACTATAGATATTTAAGAACACAGAATTTAAAAGCAAAATTTCTAGTTCAAACTAGTGAAATAGTACTTAACTCTGTTCTAAAAACTTTCAGATCTGAAATGAAATCAGAAGTATTTTTGATTTCAAGTACTACTAATAAATTAGTTTTTCCTAAAGTGGGGCTAAAAATGAGTGCTATTTAACATAATCTTTTGGGATTACAGATACTAGCCAGTGAAATCTGTAATATTCTTAAATCACAGGAAAAATCTAAAGGATTAAAAGCAAGACAGATTGTGGGAAGATGTCTTTAAGGTCACCGGAAACAGGTTACTTTAAAATAAAGTTTTTACAAAGTAACAGGTAAAATGTTGTATCAGTACCTGACCTGGCATCAGGTAACCTGAATAACTATATTTTCTAACAGTAAAAGCCAAGTGAACTTTAAAATAGTGTTTAAAAACTAGTTTCAGTATAAAGCTACTATAGTTCAATCAGCAATAAAGTTGAACTCTGACCTTTGGTGTCCGCATCAGTTATTTGCTCTTTGGCTACTTCCTCTTCTTCTTCAGCTATCGCCTGGAAGATTGCAGTCAGGAAGAAAAAAAGCAATTCACATAGTGGGCCTTCACTGTCATTTCCTACAAGAGCTTCCTCTAACACTTCTGTGAATAAAATGTTTAAAATGAATTTAAAGTTTTGTTCATAACTGAAAAAACAACTCCACTGGAATAATAAACATTTAATCAACAATAGAAAGCAGAGTCAAGTATTATCTAAGTCAAAAAATTTTAAATATTCATAATGGTTACAATAAAATACAATAAAATCATAAGCCAAAGTTACTGTGTTCAAGCAAGCCAAAATAGCCTGAACAGACCAACAATTCAAATTTAAATGTGAGGCACAAATTCAGGCACATTTTACAGATTACAATTTTATTCTGATAATGCAAATATGTTACTGTTATCCCATTGTTCTCAAGAGCTATGTGGGACATTATTGTTCACTAATTAGTGCATAGAAAAGGTGATTATTAGATTTAAATTTTAATCCCAATATTGTGTTCAAGTATTAAATGTTTCTTATCAAATTCATCTTACCTACACCAGCACCGTTTAAGCCTTCTTGATTGGTAAGGCAATGATCCATGCTTTACCTAGCTCATAAGGAAAAACTGAAGAATTTCAAAACCCTCCTGAATTTTTTTTTTTTTTTGAGACAGGGTCTTGCTATGTTACCCATGCTGGGTTCAAATTCATAATCTTCTAGCCTCAGTCTCCTGGGTAGCTGGAATGAGAGGTGTGCATTACCATGCCCAGTTTAAGAATATACTCTTATTAAATCTAAGAGTGGCATTATAATTCTGTTTTCTGAGGGTTCCTACATGGATTTTTTTTTTTTTTGGTACTGGGGATTAAACTCAGGAGTGCTTAACCACTAAGCCCCAGCCCCAGCCCTTTTTCTTATTTTTTATTTGAGACAGGGTCTCACTAAGTTGCCAAGGCTGGCTTTGAACTTGTGATCCTCCTGCCTCAGCCTCCTGGGCTGCTGGGATTACAGGTGTGCACCACTGCTTCCCACATGCTTACATGGATCTTAAGAAAATATTCTGGCTATTAAACAGCTAAAAATTCAAAATTAGGCCTAAATCCATCCTTAAACTCCATTATAAATGTTTATACAAAGTTGAGACAAACAAGTACAAATCAAGCCGGGTGTGGTGGCACATGCCTGTAATCCCATCAGCTCTGGAGGCTGAGATAGAAGGATCATGAGTTCAAAAGCCAGCCAATAGGGTTGGGGATGGGATGTGGATGTGGCTCAGTGGTTGAGTGACCCTGAGTTCAATCCCCAATACCTACCAAAAAAAAAAAAAAAAAAATCAAAGGGAGGCAATAATTTGTCAGTACCCATGCATATACCACTCCCCACTCAAGTAGTGGAGTCTATTCCTCCAACCCTTTCAGTTCCAGGTGGCCTATAACTGCTCTGAGCAATGGAATGTGGGCTAAGTAATGCTGTGCTAGTTCCAGCCCAGTCTTTTGGAGGGCTGAAGTTTGTTTCTTGCATTCTGAACCTTCAGCTGCCACATAAGTGCAGAAGAAATGGGAGGCCATGTGAAGAGAACTGAGGCATCAGACATGTGCATTAAGAAGCCATCTCAAACATCTATTCAATTAAGCCTTTGGATAATTATAATCTTAACCAGGTAACCACACAAGAGACCCTAAGAAATAGTGGAACAGTATAGTCTAGCAACCCTAAGAACTTTAAGAGATAGTTTGTTAGTTTTTTTAAAAAACTTTTTTTAGTTGTCAATGGATCTTTATTTATTTATATGTGGTGCTGACAACTGAACCCAGTGCCTCACACATGCTAGGCAAGCGCTCTACCACTGAGCCACAACCCCAGCCGGGATAGCTTGTTGTTTTTAATCCATTTTAGGGTGAACTGTATAACATATCTGTATATAACTAGAGTACTTGCCTAGGGTTACGCCCTCAGGAAATTCATCTTGAAGATCAAAAAGTTCCCCAAATGCATTAAGGAACTCCAAAACCATTAGAGCATCACCAAAGATTTCAGGAGGTAGTCTAGTTTTCACTGGAGTTGGTTCTGGAAGTTCCTGCAAGATTAAGCAATTTATATAACTTTTGAACCAAGTATAGGTAAATACAGTATACTCTTTACCTAGTAAACATTATTCTAGCTGGGCGCAGTGGCACACACCTGTAATCCCAGCACTTTGGGAGGCTGAGACAGGAGAATCTCACGTTCAAAGCCAGCCTCAGCAACCATTAGGCGCTAAGCAATTCAGTGAGACCCTGTCTCTAAATAAAACACAAAATAGGGCTGGGGTTGTGGCTCAGTGGTCAAGTACCTCTGAGTTCAATCCCTGATACCAAAAAAATAAAATAAAATAAAGTAAATTATTCTATAAAAACCAGTTGTTCTTAACAATCCTGGATGTTTATTATAATCACCTTTGGAACTTTTACAGATGTCCTGTGCTTATTCCAACTTTACTAAATCACAGACCCTAGGAAGGGACTCTGAGAAAAGGATATTTTCCTTCCTTAAACTGAGAATGTAACTTTAAACTAAATTAAATTTCTGACTGTATTTCCTAGCTAAGAGGATTTTTTTTAAAATTTTTTTAGTTGTAGATGGACACGATATCTTTATTTTATTTATTTCTTTTTATGTGGTGCTGAGGATTGAACCCAATGCCTCATGCATGCGAGGCAAATGCTCCACCACTGAGCTACAACCCCAGCCCCAAGAGGATCTTTTAATCTAGATTCTGAAGTCAAATTAGTTGTGCAAATGTTGTCTTTAGTATAGTATCTCTTTATGATATGAAATAAAATCCCCACAGACTGATTGAAAGTACTTTCTTATACGCTGAGATGAATAAGTTTGGTTGTAGATACATTGGTTGCTTTTGGAAAAAGGCAAGAATCCTTATCTATCAATCAACCTAAATGCATGCCTGGCTACAGCAATTATCAAATTGTGAAGGATCACAAAAACTGACCAATTATTTCTACAGAATAGCAATCATTATCGAAGTTTGTTACAAAGCACTAGCAATGCTACCTTGGAAAACCAAGGCTGAATATTTGCTTAACTGGTTATTTCCTCTCAGTTAAATATAAAGAAAAGAGGTCACTATTAAATAAACAAAACATTTCATCAGCAAAGCCACATAAAGCATATAAAATACACATGTGCCAAACATCACATAACATGCTTTTACCTTAAGGTCATCACATTCCATATCTTCTCTGGGTTTACTCCATTGTTTTAGGTATTCCATATATTTTCGCTTTTCTTCACGTAATTTCTCTCTTTCCTAACAAAAAAAAAAGTCAGTAATAATTCTTAAAAGAAATTTATTAAACAGTATCAACATCACCTGAGAACTTGTTAGAAATATAAACATGGGCCCCACCCAGGAACTCTGAGGTTAGGACTAACAATTGGTTAACAATTGGTTAACAAATCCTTCTGGTAACTTCAATGTACATTAAAGTTTTAGAACCACTGATCAGAATAACATCTATCAAATAATTCTACAAAGGCTGAAAATGGCCGGTACATACTGGCTCCTGATTAAATATTAATTTAACTTGATGCTGCCCACCCACTACTTGAATTCAACTGGATCCTGACAAAGTAAATTAACATTAGAGTACCTAAATAAAACCTCTTCTTTTATTTATAATACATTTGTTATTTTCAAGATTAATTTTAATCTGTTAATAGCCCAGAGACAAGCAGAGGGAATAATATGTAAAAGCAACAATAATATTATACAGTTGGTGGACTTCTCTTTTTTGTAATCCAGGCTATTTCTCTTGTTCACTTGATCTTTTTTTGAAAGCTTAATTTCTTAGTTCTGGTATTTAAAGCTGCAAGGTAAATAGTGTAAGGTCTCTAATAAAGCAGAGTGCAAATAAAATATTTCATCGTTGTTTTCCAGTAAGCATTTTTAATATACATTAATAAATACTATAACTTTGAATTTTAGGAATATCAAAGATAACTATGTACTTATCAAATTTTCCACATAAAATGCCTACTTAGAAAACTTATAAACTGTGCTTTCTTTGAGCAGTCTGCTATGTTTTTCTCCCAAAAAACAATTCTTATAGGACATAGTAAGATTGGCATTCTTTTTTTAAAAAATATTTTTATTAGTGTTGATGGACCTTTATTTTATGTACTTATTTATATGCAGTGCTGAGAACTGAACCCAGTGCCTCACACATGCCAGGTGAGTGCTCCACCACTGAGCCACAACCCCAGCCCCAAGATTGGCATTCTTATTCATTGTTGCCAAGAGTGCATAAGTAAGTCCATGTTTGACAAATACTTTGCCGTTGTGTGTGTATATATATAAAGTATTTTAAATGTTCTTACCCTCTGACCTACTATTCTACTTCTACATATTAATCCAGGGCAAAGCAAAAAAAACAAACAAAAGACTCAGAAATTTGAATTTATGAGCAAAATACTATAAAGCATTTAATTATAGTTATTTGATGAATTATTAGGCAGTGACTAAAAATTCCACTTTAGATTATTTAGTAATATGAAGGAATGTTTATAATAAATATTAGATGAAAAAAGAATATAAAATTATAAAGGGTAGGTGCTCTAATTTTTTAAGGCCCTGACTAAAGACTGGAAATTAATTCAAGTATTAATAATTCTATCCGTAAGTGTTACCATTAAATTACAGGTGATTCCTGTTGTTCTCTACATTTTCTAGAGTGAACCTGTATTAGGCCCCTTACAGCACCCTAAACAGCCTATTTGAAATATTCCAAGAAACTATAGGCAATTTAAATGAATACAGTGTGTAATCTGATCCTCTGAGGCTAGTTGTGGATATCATAAAAAACAAGCTATGAAAATGCCTAACTTGGACAGAACCAGCTACAGACTTCTATAAAAATATCTACCACTGAAGACTACAAAGATTTGCTGGAATACCCTATTATTATACACACTTTATTTTTCAAGGAGGGTAAAAACACTTTAATAAATTCTACTGATTATAGAATTTATTTATTTTTAATTTTTCATCAATGTAGACAGAGTCTCACTATGCTGACCCGGCAGGCCTTTAACTCCTGGGTTCAAATGACTCTCCTGCCTCTGCCCAGTATGTAGCTGGGACTACAGGTATGTGCCTTATTTCAATTTACTATATTTTCTAGCTATTTCTTTTACTTTTGAAAGTTTCATGCATAACAATTTTCCTACAATTTGGAATTCTAAATAACGAAGATCATTTGGGTTGCACTTTAAAAGTTTTAAAGTGAGGCATAAAGACATGTAGAAATATGTTGAATCTTTCTGGGCACCTGTAATTCCAGCTACTTAGGAGGCAAGTTCAAGGCTAGCCTTGGCAACTCAGTGAGACCTCCTCATCTAAAAATAAAAGGAATAAAAAGAGCTGGGGATGTATCTCAGTGGTAGAGGTCTACTAGGTTCATTCCCCAGTAGTACCACAAAATAAAACATTGTTTATGGGCATTCTATGCACAGTCAAAAATGAAATGTGAATGAAAGTGGCAAAGTATTTGAAAATTAACCATGAATTTAAACATGTAAAGTAATATTACTATTTGTAGGAACATAGCTAATATTATAAAATAAATACCTTTTCTCTTTCTATTTTAAGTCTCTCTTTTTCTTCTTTTTTCTTTAGTCTTTCTTCTTCAACAATCTTCTTCAATTCTTCCCTCTTTTTCTCTTTATCTTCCTTTTCTTTTTTTTTGGCTTCTAGGGCATCTGCTTTTTCTCTTTTTAATTTAGCCTTTTCGAAAGCTGTGGAGAAGGTTAAACTTAAAAATGTAAACAGGCAAAAACAACATTTGGCATTTTTTGATATAACAAAAAAAAGCCCTGAAATAATTTATGGTTAAATGAGATTAGTAGAGACTCACAAAATTCCTTAAGGGAGTCAGCAGCTGATATATTAAAATGGGAAAAGCAAATTGGGTAGGTTCAAGACAAACCACAATACTGGGACAAACAAATCCTGCCTTTGAAAGCCCTGATACTCAAACTGTGATATGAAGACAAGGCAAGGTAATTATCTTTTTAAAAATGTAGAATCTTAGCCCTCATGCAAACCTATTAAGTTAGAATCCTCATTTTAACAAGAGTCATGTGCACATTCAAGTTTGGGAAGCAATATTTTAAAAGACTGTGTGAATCAAACATTATGTTTATAAACTCTGGAAATTCCTACTTCTGATAGTTTAAAAATACTTGTACTTAAAAAAAAAAAAAAAAAAACAGAAATATGTCCCCCACTTGGGCCCATGAGAAATATTCTTTCTTGTCCCTAAAGAGTTTTGGGGGAGATATTAAAACTCACCCAGTGTCTTCATTTCTTCTTGTTTCAAAAGTTTGTCTCTTTCTTTAGTAGCTTTGTTTCTATAACCCGTGATACTATGTTTATTAGTAAAGCTGTCTTCCTAAAAAACAAATCAAGAAATTAAACTTATAAACCACAAATTATACAAACTGATGGTTTGCCTGGTTCTTAACACAGAATAAAAAACAAAATTTAAAAGTCCACAACAAAGACACCTTCTTTATACCAAAATGAGATTTTTACTCTAAAGTATGAATGAACTTTTAATAACTCTAGTCATAGTAATATACAGAACATAAGTTAATAGCATAGCTCTGTGAATTACTAGAGTATCATCCCAGGAAAAACAACTGGTACTATACAGAGTCTTAAAATACGCATTAGAAAAATAAAACAAAAATCCTCCAGATTACTTTATAAACTAGACAGAGTAAACATCAAACATGAAAAAGGCAGAGAAAAGACATATCAGAAACATTTCTGTGGCCACTGTTAAACAACATCAAAATTTTACTTTAATCCTTGTAAGAATGTCTCTAACCTGCTTAACATGTATAATATTCTTATTATCTGTTATAAATGTAATAAAATAAATAATTCATGTGAATATTTGAGTACCTAGCATGTGTCAGGCACAATACTAATCACAGTGATAACCAAGATAGACTTGGTTCCTTTCCTTATAGTTTAGCAGGGAAGTCATATCTTAAATAGAATATGGGAAGGCTTATTATAGCTGAAGTTCAATTTTCTGAATAAACACTTTTCAAATCTAAGAATTAGGCTAAATTCTAAAATGGGAAGTTTAAATAGCCAAAAAAAAAAAAAAAAAGAGTTATAATTCAGCTGGAGTTAGAAAGTAAAAGTGGTGATGAATGATTCTAACTTTAGTTATCTCTGTGAATAATAGTATCAATATCACTGAAGCAAGGAACAAGTTTAGTTCAAATCTCAGCTTTTATACTGTTACTTGGAAAATGTAACCTTTCTTAGCCTTTCTCTTCATTTGTAAAATGGGACCCTGCCCATTCTGAAGAGCTATTGTGAGGCTTAAAGAATATACACAATAAAGTGTTTGGTATAAAGTAGGAATAAAATAAAATGCAGCTTATTATATTGAAAATTAGTTGGAAGAAATAAACAAACTTCATCTAGGATAGAAGGTACTGAGAAGAGTGACAACAGCCTAGAGAAAAGAAGAAAAACAGAATTCTCCAGCTAAGGTTTTTTATCAGGGAAGAAGTAGGAAAAAATATTGTTCTTTTACAGCACAAGCAACTCTTTTGGCCAACACTTAACTGAAGCCTGGAAGTTATTCTGAAAGACTCCTCAATAGATTTCTAAATCATGCTGATTGTGTTGCAAACTATACTTAGATACAGTGAAAATCTAACTTGTAAATGATTATAGCCATCAGCAATCTCTAACTAGGGAAGAGAATAAAATACAATGCATAGAATGAGGGTACAGGAAAATAAAAATACAGAAATGGAATTAAAGTATTAGAATAATCCATGCCCTAAATACATGTATGATTGCACATATGGTGTGACTCTATATTGTGTAGAACCAAAGAAATGAAAAGCTGTGCTCCATTTGTGTACAATGAATGCATTCTGATGTCATGTGTACCTAATTAGAATAAATAAAAAATAAGAAAAAAATAAAGTATTAGAATAATCCAACATAAATTTCCTCCACCTTAGACAGCTGCATTGGTTTCTTGGTTTGCCCAATTCCAGAAACTTTCATAGTGTCCTTGCTCTCTGAATTAAGAAATGCTAATAGCTTGGGGTAGAATAACTCCTTATTGCTAAAGGTGAGAAAGACAAATTGGGGAGTGAGCACAGAATTAAACACATCAAACTATATTGCCTTTTCCCTTTTTGTTCTAAAACTCCTTAGGGAAGATATACTTTACATTCTGAGGTCTTTCATTACATACATTGCATCAGTACATTCTTATTTGCTTGGATTTAGACCACCAGCTTTTGGTTAGACTATTTTCAGCCTTTACATAAAACAAATAATTAAATATTTAAGCAAGTTGAATATTATTATGAAAAGAACATTATAGAACCATTTGACAGAGAAATTAGAACCTCAAGAATAACTACAGATTTTCTGCCTCATTTTCAATTATATTCCTCTGTGTACTAACAGATCAACCATGCTATACTCACTACTCAGTGACGCCCTACAAGAGTCTCCCAAATCCCTTGTGATCTTTTTTCATACCTCACATACCTTTCCCACTTCTTTGCCTAATCACTAGAAATCTTGTATTTTGTTTAGTTCAAGTATTATTCCTTTCTTAAAGTACTCCATAATTTCCTCCGGTCATAATTTTTTTGCTCTTTACACTTCAATTTCACAATTTAGTCCCTACAGTTCATTCTGCTTTACATTTCAGTAACTGCTTTTATGCTTGCTTCACCTTGGCAAAAAATCCATGTGGCATGAAAGCAGTCCAATTCATACTTAAAACCTCTACAAACCTTAAGGCTGAGCAGTTATCAACACACAGTTTACAGACACATTTTCTTGTGCACACTAATGGTTTTCTTTTTATAGGCTACAGGGTGACAGGAACCAAACATTGCTGTTGATTCTGAATACTGTTTTACTAACAAGTAGAATGCAGTTTTAACCTCCTCTCTACTTACGTGACTCACAGATACTCGCTTGGGAGGTCTTCCTCTTCTTCTGTTAGCAGGACTGAAGATAAATGTAGGTGGATCATCAGGGAAGAAATAGGAAAAATCTTGTTCTGCTATTTTATATGCTGAAAGAGATGATGCCTTCATAAAAATAAAAGTACAAAAACAACACATTAGTAAACCATATACAGATACCACTGATGTACCACATTAACTACTACTAATGTGGTTATAAAGACCAGGCTAAAGTACACTAGAATTTCATGTGTTACTGTGTAGTGAGATACATTTTAGTTGATTTACTTGATCCTTTTATAAATTACATCATTAGATTTACTTGATCCTTTTATAAATTACATCATTAATCAGCCTTACCAGAAAGAAAACTACAATTCAATCTGCCTTATACTCTACCACTGAAATAAATGCCTAGATCCTTGTATTTTTTTTTTCCTTTTTTAAGACAGGGTATCTCACTAAGTTCCCCAGGCTACTCTCAAACTTGCAATCCTCGTGCTTCAGCTTCCTCAGTAGCTGGAATTATAGGTGTGCCCCACTACACATGGCTCAGATTCCTGAATTCTAAAGCTACTTCAAAATTATACATATAATAACCTATTTGTTTTGCTTTTGACTAATTTTGTCAAAAATGTAAATAAGCTATGTATTATTTACTATGTAAATAATCAATTCATATATTTAACATTTAAAATATACTATATTAACTCCATAAATTGTTTTTGTTTTTACTTGATACAAAGGGGGTACAGTGTAATGTTTTGTACCCCAATACATTTTTCTTAACTGTTCCCAACTCCTGAGTTTAAATTTTCCTTTTAGGGTCAGGTAATAAATACTGTATGTATCAAATTTTAAAGCTATTCTGGATAAAAGCAGAAATATTTACAATTCATATAATTTCACCTCAGAATTTAAGTTCAGAAGTCAATCTCTCTCTCTCTCTCTCTTTTTTTTTTTTGCAGTACTAGGGATTGAACCCAGATGTTCTCGACCACCAAGCTACATTCTCAGCCCTTTTTATTTTGAGACAGGCTCTAAGTTGTTCAGGCTGGGATCTAACTCAATTCTCCTGTATCAGCCTCCCAAATCTCTGGGATTATAGGCATGTGTCACCATACCTGGCCAATCTCATTCTTACTGGAAGCTGTATGGTTTAAGGATAATTACCAAATTTAAGAGTTTCTCTCCCTTTACCTTGTATCTAGAACTTGTTTACCTGTCATCCATGTCTAAACCCTAAACGTTTTACTAATTTTGGCCTAGTGGCCAAGATCATCACTTTCTCTCAGAGAAACCAGGACCATTTACAGAAATATCTTTTCAAGAAATGTATAAGAAAATGATACAAAAATTCAAGTATTAACAAAACAAAAACACTTCTGAGAATTAGATTTTCTATATAATTTTTTAGAACACCATTAAAAAAATTTTTTTACTTATTGATGGACCTTTATTGTATTCATTTATTTATATGTAGTGCTGAGAATTGAACCCAGTGCCGCTCACATGTGAGGCAAACGCTTTACCACTAAACCACAACTCCAGTCCTAGAACACCATTTTTAACACTTAAAAAAAAAATTCAATCACTTTTGGCTATCATAATAAATCAATAATCTATTAAGATATTACATCAAAGTAGACTTCATTAGGATGATTTTATGTTATCCTACATAATTCTAAGTATGCAGAACTGTTCTTTCAGTATGAATATAAAGCACATGGGTGGTTTCTTCTCAAATATAGGTTGAGTGTTCCTTATTTGAGATGCTTGGAATCAAAGGTGTTATAAATATTTTAAAATTCTGGAATATTTGCATATACTTAATATCTTGAGGACAGAATAAAATTCATTTATGTTTCATATATACCTTATACACATGTCATAAAGGTAATTTTATATGATTTTAATAATTTTGTGCATGAAACAGTTTCATGACGTGGAATTTTCCACTTTGAGTCATGTCAGTGCTCAAGATGTTTCAGATTTTGGAGCATTTTGGATTTTCAAAATTAAGGATGCTCAAAATTATTTCAAAAGGTCAAGAAACATTAATTGTCCAAACTCTTTATTCAAATATACACAACACACAATAAATACCTACATTTTTGTGTATCTGTAAGTACTCTTAATATCCTCTGTCTGCCAAGAGTGGGAATCAAATTGTTGTTTTTGTGTATGTGTGCTTGAACAAGCACATGCAAGCATACCATCTTTTATACCCCCTTTTTTTTTTAAGGAATAATTTTTTTTTGATGGACACAATACCTTTATTTACTTTTATGTGGTACTGAGGATCGAATCCAGTGCCTCATGCATGGGAGGCAAGCGTTCTACACTGAGCTACAATTCCAGCCCCTTTTATACCCTTAAGTAAAAACCGTTTGCTATAACCTTAATTGTCATTTATGAAGTAAAATTGAGCTTATTTTCATGTTTGTTGATTGTTTCTCTTTCTTTCTTTCTTTTTGTACCTGGGATTGAACCCAGGGGAACTTAACCACTGAGCCACATCTCTAGCTCTTTTTAAAATTTTTTTTTTTTTTTGTGGTGCTGGGGATTGAACCCAGGGCCTTGTGCATGCAAGGCAGGCACTCTACCAACTGAGCTATATCCCCAGCCCTTAAAAAATATTTTACTTAGAGTCTTGTTAAATTGCTGAGGCTGGTCTCATACCTGCAATCCTCCTGCCTCAGTTTCCTAAGTTGCTGGGACTACAGATATGCGCCACTGCACCTGGTGTGGCTACTCTTTTTTTAATAAGAAAAAAAGTGGTAGTAACAGAAATATCTAACAATTCTAGCAATTACAACAATAGTGTTTAATCCAGTAAATATTTTTAAAAGTATTAAAAATTGGCTCCAGATGAAAATTATTTTAAACCATCTTTTAGCATTTTTGTAGTCTTATAGGTTTATAACACTACTCGCTTCTTTTTTAAAATTTTTTTAGTTGTTGATTGGCCTTTATTTATTCATTTACGTATATGTGGTGCTAAGGATTGAACCCCCAGTGCCCCCCACATGCAAGGCAAGCACTCTGCCACCGAGCCACAATCCCAGCCCCACTACTCACTTCTTATTTTCTCTTCCTTCTAACAAATAATTTCACAACTCTGATTACCTTAATTTTAATGACTCCATCTTGTGGTTCACAGTGTTGCTTCAGAAAAAGTTTTAATTTATCACGAGAAAATAAGTGTTTTCTCCTGCTACAGGGGGAAGAAAAAAGAGGGTAGGGTTAATATCAAAGAAAATTTGACTCAAACTCTAAATTTTCTGTAAATTTATAAACTGAATTTTGAGCCCAGAAAATTAAGGACATTTTACCTTCCAATAGTATTTATGTAGAAATTGTGAAAAACTTTATGCAAAGGTATTTATGTTGGAAGTTTTAAGATCTCTCCTTGAATGTATCTATTAAGTCTATTATAGAAATAATATATGTTTAGGAGCCATTTGGAAATCAAATAAACCTCAAGGAAAATATAATATGGACTATAAACCAAATGTTATTACTCTTCCAAACATCATCATTAACTTATTTAAAAATTATGATCAGTAGATTATCAGATATCACATAATGCTAAGTAAATCAACCCTGAAATGGATATTATAAGCAGGGCTGAACATAGGTCTTAGTGAATTTTTAAGTCTTTGTAATTTTTTTGTAAATTTGTAATTGTAAATTTTTAAATCTCATATCACAAGTTTTAGGCCAGCCTGGGTAATCTTGAGAGATCTTATCTCAAAAAAGGGCTGGAGATACTGCTCAGTGGTAGAGGAATTTGCAGGGACTTGGATGCAATCCCCAACACCATAACACACACTAATGATATTAATAATAATAATAATAATCCAAAACATACTGTTTTTGATTCTCCCTTATGCTCAAACTAAAAGACAACAACCATGGAACACTACCACCAACAAAATCAAATCAATAAAAACCCCACATGTATTTCTGGAAAAACCTAAACGTTCTTATATAATTCAAAGTATGCCCTTCAAGAAAAATGCCAGTTAAAAGCTTCTATAAGTGAATAAACAATAAGAGTTTTTCTTTTGTGGTACTGGGGATTTGAACTCAGGAATGCTTTGCCATTGAGCTACATCCCCAGCTCTTTTTATTCTTTATTTTGAAACAGAGTTTTGCTAAATTGCTTAGGGTCTCACTAAGTAGCTGAGACTGGCCCTGAACTGACCAGTCCTGCCTTAGTCTCCCGAGTCACTGGGATTATATGCATGAGCCACAGTGTCCAGCAATATAAGTTTTTTTTTTTTTAATTTTTTTTTTAGTTGTAGATGGACACGATATCTGTATTTTATTTATTTTTATATGGTGCTGAGGATTGAACCCAGTGCCTCATGCACGCGAGGGAGGCACTCTACCACTGAGCCACAATCCCAGCCCCCAGCAATATAAGTTTTAAAGCAGTAGCCTCCCCAAAATTTATATTCTCTTCCTATATATACTTTAAGTTTCACTATAGCACGTCTCTTTGGTTCACTGCTGTATCCCAGCACCATACAGTATTTGGCAAAAAAGAAGGTACTTACGTGTTGACTATTGAATAAATAAATAACCAGTCCTCAAAAAGACTACTTTGTTGTATATGGTAACTACTAACTACATATGGTTTTATTCAATAAGTAAAATTAAGAATTCAGTTTCATATTCTTACTAGCCATGTTTCAAGTGCTTAAAAGTTACCTATAGCTATTAGATTATTATACTGGACAATTCACATATCATAGAAAGTTGTATTATCCGTACTACTCCAGCATATCAAGTCTTCTGTATTATAGAAATATTACTATCTCTTCATTAAAAGAATAGTGCTATCTTTTAATGCTAACAAAGTGTTGTAAGTCATTAAATCCTTCTATTGTCAAGTATAACCTTCTTACTTTATAATTATTTGGCTTACTAATTAAGAAGGCAAGGGGTTAAAATGACTAACCAAGATCTAGCTGAGTAATTATAAAGTGTAAGTAAAAAACTAAATAGAGGGCTGGGATTGTGGTTCAGTGGTAGAGCGCTTGCCTTGCATGCGTGAGGCATTGGGTTCGATCCTTAGTACCACATAAAAATAAATAAAATAAGATATTAAAAATAAAACTAAATAGAAAAATAAAAAATTTTAGATAATAATTACCTATATAAATATACTATATAAATATCTTGAACTAAAGGCAAAAGAAAAAAATATATATAAATATATATACTATATAAATATCTTGAACTAAAGGCAAAAGAAAAATATATATATAAATATATATACTATATAAATATCTTGAACTAAAGGCAAAAGAAAAAAAAAGACAAAATTCAACTGTGAATAGGAAAACATTTGAGGTCTCAACTATGCTATTCATTAGTCCATAAACTAATTTAAAAGTTTCAGTAATCTTACCCAGGCACAGTGGTGTATGCCTGTAATCGCAGGAGCTCACAGGAGGATCACAAGTTCAAAGCCAGCCTCAGTAACTTAGTGAGGCCCTAAGCAATTTAGTGAGACCCTGTCTCAAAATAAAAAATAAAGGGCTGGGGATGTGGCTCAGTGGTTAAGCAATCTCTGGTAATACTACTACTACTAATCCATTAATATTAAATTGGGAATATTATTTTTCAATTTACAGTAAATGTAGAATGCTCTAGAGATCTGAAAATAATGATGGGTTTCCAAACATCAACTGACTGACAAACCACACACCTCAATACAGCTACAGAAAATGTCATATATCTGACTCAGGATTTTCTTAACATATCACTTTTTTGGGGATAAATGCATATATGATGTAAAACATTATTTTACATCAAATGATATGCAAGACTGACTCCTAGGTGGCAGGTTCATAGCTAGTTGATGTCAACATACTTTCAGATGATTAAGAGCCTAACAAACAGACAACAATAGGAATTTTCCTAAAATACACCTCTGCAACCTAGAGTCAATTCTTTTTTGGAGGTGGGGGAGGTAGTAGGGATTGAACCTAGGCCTCAAGTATGCCAGACAAGTGCCCTATCACTGAACTACATCCCCAGCCCTGCTCCTCCTTTAAACTTTATTTTGATACAGGGTCTTGCTAAATTGCCCAGACTGTCCTTGAACCTGTGATGTTCCTGCTTCAGCCTCTGGAGTATCTGGGATTACAGATGGGCACCATCTCACTTGGTTAAGCTGGTTCTTTTATACTACAAATATGTCATATTTCTAAGTACTATTAAATTTCTTATCTTTGAAAATATCTCTCTCATGTGAAATATTTTATAAATAAAAATCTTAACTCTTAGTTTGAAAACTATTTGTGGTTAGTTAATAAACTAAACAAATGGTTTAAGGAGTCCATTAGGATTCATTTTATCAGTTTAAAAACATATAAATAGAGGCTGGGGTTGTGGCTCAGTGGTAGAGTGCTTGCCTAGCATGTGTGAGGCACTGGGTTTGATTTTAAGCACAGGAAAGGAAAGGGAAAGGGAAAGGAAAAGGGAAAGGGAAAGGGAATGAAAGGAAATAAAATGAAATAAATGAAATAAAATAAAATAAAGGTCCATTGACAACTAAACTATTAAAAAAACAAATTTACTTTAAAAGCAGAAGTAATCATCTACAACACTACCCATTTGTTCTAAAGCAAACTTCTAAATTTAACATACACAATTATTGTACTTTACTATAAAGAAGACACAGAGTTTTACCTGATCTGTGTTGCTTTAACAATAGCAGACTCATACAATTCCTTTTTAGTGGGTTGTACCTTGTACTTGAATAATAAAGGATCGACTCCATTTTTTTTCTTCCTAAAAAGATGGAAGACACGCATAAATTACTGGTGATAAACCCTCCCTGTTATTCTTTTTGCCAAAATACAAATGAATGTTGGTACTTATTTTAATTACTCATTTGATAAATTTTCCCTTAAGTGAAGAAACTAACCAGAGATGAACAAGCATTGAGTACTTAGTTAGATCAGATCACTCTGTTAAAAAAAAAATTCTTAGATTTACTTTTAAACTTCCTTCTTCATAGCCATATAACCCAAGAGTGAAAGTGGATACAACGTAGTTTATTTTAAGAACTGGTGAAGAGGGGCTGGGGCTATGGCTCAGCGGTTGAGCGCTTGCCTCGCATACGTGAGGCACTGGGTTCGATCCTCAGCACCACATAAAATAAATAAAGATATTGTGTTCATCTACAACTAAACAAAATATTTAAAAAAAAAAAAAAAAAAAAAGAACTGGTGAAGAGGCTACATGTTTAATTCCTAACTCCACCAACTTCTTTCCTTTGAGAGTACATTCATCCACTCATTCAATAGTGTGTGTGTATGTATGTGTGTGTGTGTGTGTGTGTGTGTGTATATTTATATATATGTATATTTTTAAGTTCTACCAAAGTGGAGATTGTTTTTGTTGCTATCTTATGGATAAATGACATAAAGAAAAATAATAATAAATTTTCAATATCAGAACAGAAATGACCAAAAAACCAAAACTATACTTTCTTCTTTTAAAATAACTTATGTTATACTATACTTTCAACATAAAGGTTTCTTTTAAGATTATTATCAGGCTAGGCACAGTGGCATGCACCTATAATCCCAGTGACTTGGGAGGCTGAGGCAGGAGGATTGAAAGTTTGAGGCTAGCTTCAGCAACTTAGTGAGGTCCTATCTCAAAATAAAAAGGGTTGGGGATGCAGCTCAGTGGTAGAGTATCCCTGGGTTCAATCCCTAGTACCAAACAAAAACAAACAAAACAACAATGACAACAACAAAGAATAATTATCAAGTATGTTCACTATAAATGTTCTTCAATGACAACCCATTGAATGATTAGGTTTTTAGCACAGTTGGTTACTTAGGGCAATACATATATTTCAATTTAAAATATTTACCTTACTTTTCACACACTAAATTTTCATGAACGGAACTACCAATACCAGAACAATTAAGTCCACTTTAATAATATATGTATTTTAATAGAAATTTACATCAAGCAAAACAATTTATTTATAACCAAGAATGATTCTACACGTAATATATTTGCTAAAATGTGAAAGTTAATTTTTATTAACTATGTAATGTGTTTTCAGATTTAAATAACACGTGACTATTTCACGATATCAGTATTTTCAGGAAAAGCAGAATTGAGTGCCCTCATAGGACTAATACCTTGAAAATCTTGAAAACTTCTAGCTTTAATGCATTTATGTCCAGTTCTATTCTTTTTTGTTGTTCTATTTAGATATACATAACAATAGAGTATATTTGATACATTATACATATCTACTTTAAAAAAAACAATACTCAGATCTTACTAACAGTTACCATGAGAGCCAGACTGCATCTCATGAAAGAAATTCAGTGAATACAGTATTTTGAGATTACATACATTATTGCTCAAGGGGCTCCTAAACCATATACAAGATATGTAAGTAATATTTCAGAGAGGAGCACCAGGAAACAAAACTCTGAACTTCTTAATTTTGTGGGGAGAGCGTATTGGGTATTGGACCTAGGGCCTCACGCATGCTCTACCACTGAGCTACATTCCCTAATCCTTCACCAATTTTATTGATTTATTTATTTGCAATTGTGGGGACAGAACCCAGGACCTTCGGTTAGGCAAGCATTCTACCACTGAGCTATATTACTAGCACCTAAATTTTAAATGATGAAAAGTATCACCTCTAAAATACACTTAAAACTTTATCTAGTACTATAAATTATAGCCAAGAAGTTAGCTTTAAAAATAAATTTTGATTGCATGAAATAAATGAATAATTCTAAATTTAAAGTATTATTAATTATATAATCTACACAAAGCATCCCTGTGGTACAATCAGCCTTATTTCATTCTAAAGTAGATTTACATAGGAATATGTAAATTTCTGCCTTATATCTCATGGTCAACAGATAAGAAAGAAAATTACCTCATAGTTTTACTGAAAAACTCAATCTGGCAAAAGGCAGGAGTGTTAGGTTCTTTTTTTTTAAGTTGTTAATGGACCTTTATTTTATTTTATTCATTTATTTATATGTGGTGCTGAGGATCGAACCCAGTGCCCCACATATGCGAGGCAAGCGTTCTACCACTGAACCACAATTCCAGCCCGAGTGTTAGGTTCTTTAAGAACCACAGACTGCTAAAATGTCCCAAGGGCTGTTAAGAATACATGAAGTATGTTTTGTGATAACTAGAATAGCAGCATTTCATAGCCTCTTCCACACTCCTAGTTTATGTTTGGGCTAAGGGTATAGCTCAGTGATAGAGGACATGCTTAGCTTACAAGAGAGTTTGGGTTCATTTCCCAATACCAACAAATAAATAAGCCTATATTTAAACTGATCTTCAAAATTACTAAGTGTTACTTAGTAATTACTAAGTGTTCCCCAAAACTTTGCCTACCAACAAAAACTAGTTACTGCTTTTATATAGTTACTTTTTTTTTTAATAATTTTTTTTTGGTTGTTGATGGATCTTTATTTTATTCATTTATTATTTATATGTGGTGCTGAGGATCGAACCCAGGACCTCACGCATGCTAGGCAAGCGCTCTACCACTGAGCTACAGCCCCAGCCCTATATAGTTACTTATTATTTCAATAATATATGGCTATCAATGCCCAAACTAATAAATAAGCTAATAATATGTTCTGGAGGAATAAAATTTAATAGAAAGTCAAGCTTTTAATTCCCCAATTTTATAAACATGGCATTTGGTTTTGCAAAAAAATCATCAATATGCTCCCCCAAATGCATCATAATCTTTTTATAAAACTCTGATCAAAATCTATTGAAAAACTACTTTGATTCAACAACAAAAAGACAGACAATCCCATTTTTTTATTAAAAATTTTTATGCCTTTATTATTTATTTTTTTATGTAGTGCTGAGGATCAAGCCCAGTGCCTCACACATACTAGGTGAGCACTCTACCACTGAGCCACAACCTCAGCCCCCAAACAATCCGATTTCAAAATGGGTGTTTAGCATGTACAAGACCCTAGATTCTATCCCTAGTACTGGAAAAGAAAAAACAAAAAATTGGACAAAGCATTTGAACAGACATTTCTTCAAAGAAGGTATACAAATATCTAATAAACACATGAAAAGACATTCAACATTATTAGTTATTAGGGAAATCCAAATAAAACCACAGAATATCACTTTACATACATATGGATGGCTATAATTAAAAATAACAGGGCTGGGGATGTAGATCAGTGGTAGAATGCTTTCATCACATGTATGAGGCCCTGGGTTCAATCCTTAGCTCCATAAAAAGCAAACCAAACCAAACAGCAACTGGAGAACAGCAAGTGATGGCAAAAGTGTAGCCAAATTGGAAACTTGCATATTGCTAGGAAGAATGTAAAATGACACAGCTGCTGCCAAAAACAGTTCAGCAGTTCCACAAAAAGTTAAGTGTTGGACTGGGATTGTGGCTCAGTGGTCAAGCACTTACCTCACATGTGTGAAGTACTGGGTTTGATCCTAAGCACCACATAAAAATAAATAAAGATACTGTGTTCATCTACAACTAAAAAAATATTTTTTAAAAAAGTGTAGAATTACCACCTAATTCACCAATTTTACTTACAGGTATGTACTCAAAAGCATTTAAAACAGGGACTCAATTACTTGTACAACAGTATTTATTGTAGCATTATTCACAGCGGTCAAAGGTGAAAACAACCCAAGTATCCATCAACAAAAAAATGGATAAACAAAATATAGTATATACATAACAATAAAATATTCATCAACAATGAAGAAATTGTTCTGATTCATGCTACAGCACAGATGAACTCTAAAAACATCATGCTAAGTGAAATGAGCCAGACAGAAGGACAAATACTACATAATTCTACTTACATGAAATATCTAGAATATGAAAAATCAGGCAAAAAGTTGATTAGCAGTTACTAAGTTGAAGAGAGGAATAAATGGGATGTTAAAGCCTAATAGAGACAAACTATCTATTTGCGATGATAAAAGTTTTTGAAATCAGTTCTGATGGTAGCTGTGTAACACTGTAAAGGTAATTAATGTCACCAAATTGTACACTTAAAAATAGCAATATATTATGTACATGTATATTTTTAATTAATATACTTTATGTTTTACATTTTGGGGTTCACATAAAAATTGAGCAGAAAATACAGCATAAAAATAACAATATTCTTCTAAGACTGACAAAAATGCATACAAAGCACTTAGCACAATGCCTGGTTATAGTCAATTCTGAAATGCTAGTTATAGCAACCTAAAATAGTTCACACCAGACAAAATGAGAACTTGAACTACAAGATTCTAAGAGAGAACCTGGTAGACACTGTTATTTAAAAAGCAAAGTAGTGAAGTGTGGCCTCAAGTTTCTTATTTGAATATTCTGGCACTAATCACTAAAAATAGGGAACAAGAAAGATACAGACAGGAAACATCATGTTAAAGTTTGAGATACCTAAAAGGGAACAGAATGGAGGAAATTAAGATTCAGAATAACTGAAATAGAGGACAGAAGAGACTGCTGAACTAAAATACATAAAATGACTCACTTGAGATTTTAAATTACAACATATCAGGGCTGAGGGTAGAGCTCAGTGGTAGAGCACTTGCCTGGCACGATAAGTCTAGTAGGTTTGATCCCCAGGACAGACCCTCCTCTCCTCAAAATTATAACATATTTTAGCCTGGCTTGGTGGCACAAGCCTGTAATCCCAGCACTTAGGGAGGTTGGGACAGGAGAATCGCGAGTTCAAAGCCAGCCTCAGCAATGGTGAGGCGCTAAGCAACTCAGTGAGACCCTGTCTACATAAAATACAAAATAGGACTGGGGATGTGGCTCAGTGGTCAAGTACCCCTGAGTTCAATCTCCAGTACCACAAAAAAAAAAAAAAAATTTTTTTTACAACATATCTACATGTTTGTGTGACTTTTGCCAATAGTACTCAGCTGACACAAGCTATTAATTGACTCAGATATAGGTGGTTACAGAGCTTCTTTATCATATTTTCCATTAAGTATTAATAATTATAGAATGAATTCTGCCAAGTAAACAAAAAGGGAAATGTATAAATGCAATTTAATGAGATTTACTAAAATTGCTCTTAAGCAGCATACTAGCATTAACTAGATAGGTTAACTTTGAAAATTCTAACATCTTTTGTTGAATCAGATTGTTTAGATGGGTAGTATACCACAATATGATTAAAAAGGAAAGTAAGGAGGGATGAAGGAAAAACTATTTCAGTGGAATGTCATTAGTCAATCTGATAAATAACTTTAAAATTAATTTAAAATCACTTACCCATTTTGAAAAGAACTGCTTTGCGTTTCTGAATCATCACTGTCACTGATGATAATAGTTTCTCCATCTGTACTGCTAACATGTCCATTAGCATAACCATTTTGATGTGGAGGGAGGACTTCCAAAATCCTACACTGTAACCTGAAAAAAAAAGATATATTTAAAAATGTAAATCATTTGATACTTTACAAACATTTCACAATAATCAGTTTTGAACAAATGAAGTTTCTATTATTTATCCAGATGGATAATCGTATGGTAACAAGGACAACTGTCTTTATCATAACAAGGTCCGAGGGAAGGCACATCCCTCACACCAGGTTGAAAATCCAATAATCATGCTTCCTTTTTAAAACTTTTTGTGTTTTAAACATGTTTTAGTTGTAGATGGACACAATATATTTATCTGTATGTGGTGCTGAGGATCGAACCCAGTGCCGCACACGTAAGAGACAAGCAAGCACTCTACCACTGAGCCACAACCCCAGCCTCCCATGCTTCACACCTACAAAAGGATCAGTTTTGTAGAGTATGGCTGACTGAATAAACAATTTAATTAAAAAGAAAATCTGTAATATCCAATTTAAGCAAAGATTAGATACAATACAAAACTATATATAAGTTCAATTTATGAAAATCTTTAGCAATTATATTCTTTATATTTCCTTTCTCTTAGAGTAAAGAATTTAGTTCTTTTTTTAGTGTCTTTCTTTTTTCTTTTGGGGGGGGTAATTAAACAGGGATTGAACCCAGGGACACTTAACCACTGAGCTACATCCCTATCCCTTTTTAAAAATTTTCATTTTGAGACAGGGTCTCCATAAGTTGCTTAGGACCTCACTAAGTTGCTGGGGCTGGCTTCAAACTTGCGACCTCCTGCCTTAGCTTCCCAAGTCAGTGGGATTACAGGTGTGTGCCACTGTGCCCAGCTTTAGTTTAGTTTATCAAGTTGGGCTGTTGATTTTATTTATTTATTTATTTTAAAATTAGATGGACACAATGCCTTTATTTATTTATTTATTTTTATGAGGTGCTAAGGATTGAACCCAGTGCCTCACATGTGCCAGGCAAGAGCTCTACCACTGAGCCAGAACCCCAGCTCCAAGATCTTTCTTATTTTTTAACATACGCATTTATAGCCATAAAATTTCCTTTTGGCTTTGCTTTTGCTATGTCTTGTTAAGTTTGGGTATGCTGTTCTTTTTTTTTCAATTTGTCTCTAAGTATTTTATATTTCCTTTGTGATTTTTTTTTTAATCCAATGGATGTTTGAGAATGGTTTATTTGGGCTGGGGTTGTAGCTCAGTGGTATAGAGCACTTGCGTAGCATGTGTGAGGCACTGGGTTCAATTCTCAGCACCGCACATAAATATATCAATATATAATATGTTCTTTAGTGGTATATCTTCTTTTCCCAGAGCTTCCTCACACATCTTCATGAGTCTTAAAAAATACTTTTGGGGGGCTGGGGTTGTGGCTCAGTGGTAGAGTGCTTGCCTAGCATGTGTGGAGGCACTAGGTTCAATTCTCAGCATTGTATATAAACAAATAAAGTCCACTGACAACAAAAAAAAAATACTTTTGGCCAGTTATGGTGGGTCACACCTGTAAGCCCAGTGACTGAAGGCTGAGACAGGAGGATTACAAGTTCTAGGCCAGCCTCGGCAACTTTGTGAGACCCTACCTCAAAATGAAAAGGATTGAATGGTAGAGCGTCCCTGGGTTCAACCCCCAGTACTGCCCAAAACAAAAACAAAACAACAACAACAACAACAACAAAAACCCTTTTCATATAGCTAGATATCTTCATTCAATAAACTCTCCTCTCCTTCCATTTACTGGCAGGTGGTTTGAACATGTAGTTTATATGGTCCCTCCACCTCCCTACCACTCTGAAAACCCTCACAATTTTAGTCATCTTACAAAAGAACTAGTCTCATCGAAGTCACTGATTTTTTTTTTTCAAATCAGAGCATTACAATTATAGTGTTTGGGTTCATTCTGATAAAATCATACAGGCCAAGGAATTTGACTTCAATCCCCCACCACCATTTTTCCTCTCTTCCTCCCTCCTATTCTCCCTCTACTCTACTGATCCTCCTTTTTGCTCCTTCATTATTTTTGATTGGTAAAGTCCCTGATCTTTTGGTCAATAAAGCTAACAGTCTTGTTTTAGTTTTATTTTCTGCAAACCATTGTTATTCTTTTTCTTTGTAAAAATGTCCTAAACCAGCCGGGCGCGGTGGCTCAAGCCTGTAATCCCAGCACTTAGGGAGGCTGAGACAGGAGAATCGCAAGTTCAAAGCCAGCCTCAGCAATGGCGAGGCGCTAAGCAACTCAGTGAGACCCTGTCTCTACATAAAACACAAAATAGGGCTGGGGATGTGGCTCAGTGGTCGAGTCCTGAGTTCAATCCCCAGTACCACA
>PVHX01002982.1:17096-64018 GCA_004024805.1 Geosciurus inauris | reverse complement strand
CCTAAACCTTCCCTTTTTTTTTTACTACTGGCAATTGAACCCAGGGGCGCTTAACCACTGAGCCACATCCCCAGCTCTCTTTAAAATATTTTGAGACAGGATCTCACTAAGTTGCTAAGGCTGACCCTGAACTTGTGATCCTCCTGCCTCAGCCTCCTGAGTCACTGGGATTACAGGTGTACCACCACACCGAGCTTTTGCCTGGTTCTTGTTTTCGTTTCTTCTTCTTCTTCTTTTTTTTTTTTTTTTGGTACTGGAGATTGAATTCAGGAGCACTGGACCACTCAGCCACATCCCCAGCCCTATTTTGTGTTTTATGTAGAGACAGGGTCTCACTGAGTTGCTTAGCGCCTCGCCGTTGGCTGAGGCTGGCTTTGAACTCACGATTCTCCGGTCTCAGCCTCCCTAAATGTTGGGATTACAGGCTTGCGCCACCATACCTGGCTGGTTCTTGTTTTCTTACTACCAAAATGTAGTGATTCCGGGGCTGGGGTTGTGGCTCAGTGGCAGAATACTCACCTAGCACATGTGAGGCCCTGGGTTCGATCCTTAGCACCACATAAAATAAATAAAATAAAGGTATTGTGTCCATCTACAACTAAAAATATTACTTAAAAATAAAATGTAGTGATTCCCCAAAAGCATACTTAATAGTTATATACTTTCCCTTGGTGTTTTCATCTTAGCTCTATATACAAACTAATTCCTATTTTCTAATAATGTCATTTTTCAAAAATCAATTTCATCTCTAACAGTCACAATAACAAGTTTGTTTTGAAGAAGCATGGCCATTTCTCATATGGTTAAACAAAATTACCGTATGATCTAGCAATTCCACACTTAAGTATACATCTAATACATATAAAACATACATCCACACAAACACTTGTATATGAATGTAGCATTGTTTCTAACAACCAAAAAGTAGAAATACAAATGTCCATCAATGGAAAAATTATTAAAATGTGGTATACATCCACACAATGGAATATTACTCAGCCAAAAAAGGAATGAAATATTAATACATACTACAGAATGGATAAACCTTGAAAATTTATGCTAAATTAAAAGGGCCAAACACAAAAGACCACATATTGTAGGATTTCATTTAGATGAATAGACATACCATAGAGAAAGTAGATGAGTAGGTGCCAGGAACTTGGGGAAGGGGACTTAGAGGGCAATAGGTAATACATGCTCATGGGCACAGATTTCTTTTGGGGATGTGAAAATGTTTTCAAAATTATATTGTGTTGATGGTTATACAACTGAGTATATTAAAAACCATACACATTTTATTTTTTTAAATTAATTTATTTTATAGAATGCATTTTAACATAGAGTACACAAATGGAACACAACTTCTCCATACACATTTTAAATCAGTGAATTTTATGGTATGTGAAATATCTCAAATTGCTAAAAAAAAAAAAATGAGACAAAAGCAAGATATAGTAGAAAGTAAAATTTAAAAAAAGAGAGACCTCTCTGGAATTACATCTATGGCACTTCTATAGAACTTTGGCAATCCTAGAAGAGATTTTATTAATTAAGAACATCCTAATCACATAAATACCTACTAATGTGCTAAATCTCAGAAAAAATAGTTCCAGATTAGAGACTTTGCTCACTGCATTATTCATTTGGTCATCTAATACTGCAGACAAGTTTTGATATATCATGGGCATCCATACAACTGCCTATTCATTTACCAACCCTGTTCTTCTAGGAACTTCATTGTTACCACACCCTACCTCTTCCACATGGCTATAAGCAGAGCTAGGCAGAATTAAAACACTGGACAGAATTAGTTGACAAAGGGTAAGAACCTTTTTACTGAGTTAATACATCTTTTCCAAGATTTTAAAACTTGGAATCTAGAAAGTGAAATCATTCCCTCTTATGGAATCTATAAAATTCTGGTGCTAGTGACAGACATGTTTCCTGCCACAAGGCGGCCAGTGTACAGCAGTATCTTCAGATAAAGCCTATAAGAAAGAATAAAGGGGAGATGGCAAGGGTACTTTTATTCCTGTTTTTCATTCGTCTTAGCTGAATTTTGCCCATTTCAGACTTTGCTGTTTATCTTTCTTCAATTCAATAAACTGATAATTCCCCCTTTTTTCCAAGATGAATTTTTGTTACTGCCAAAATAAACAGAATCATAAAATTCCAGAAAAACAATATTATTTAGAGCTAATTAATTTTGGGAAGCTAGTAGATTTTTATAATAGTGCCACAAAAGGGAAATTATATGATTTCACTTATATGAAATATCTAGAATAGGCAAACTTATAAAGACAGAAAGTAGAGGAAAGGTACTAGGGATTGGGGAAAGGGGAGAATGGGGAGTTATTGCTCAATAGGTACAGAGTTTCTGTTTGGGATGATGAAAAAGTTCTGAAAATACTGGTGATGGTTACATAACACTGAATGCCACTGAACTGCACATTTAAAAATGATTAAATTGGTAAAAGTTTTGTTTACTACAATAAAAAAGTAACTTTATGTTGCTGTTGTTCTAACGATAAAGTTTGAGAAAATCACTTACCAAGCCTACATTGGTAGCAAATGGATATGTTATCTAAAAAAACTGTAGGCTGACTTTCACCACTGGCTGGTAGAAATAAACCAGCATTTCTAAAGAGGAAAAACTACAGGAAGTTATATCAAAAGCTGTTAGGTAATTATGTATTCTATCTTTTAAAAAATATGTAATTTATTGGCATAAATTGCACAAAAATATGGAAGGAATCAATTTGACCCATTTTAGAAGGGCCTAGATATCCCCTCAGGGGATCATAATATTACCCAGGCTTCCAGAAGGTGATGGAGGAAGCACTTCAGGGAACCTAGATCAGCAATAGTCTTCACTGGCAGAACCCAGGTAAGTACCTCTAGGTGGTGATAGTGATCACATGGGAAAAACAATGTAAATGAGTGCATCCTGAGCTGAGGTACAATTAGTTTGGAGCCTAAAATTGTCTGACAGTTCATCAGAGAGAACATTCTGACCACTGTAGGGTCCAAAGAACAATGAGAATTTAAAGACTAATTTATTTAAAACCAACAAGAAAAAAATACAATTCCCCGACAGAGCAATTATTATCAATGCTGTTATTAACTTCTCACACCCAAACCACAGGTATTCCTTGCTTAGGCTCTCACTTAGCTAACTTTACTCAAGATGTCAAGTAAATATCTAATAAATTTCCAAAGAAACGGTCTATGTCTTTCAAATCAACTTGCTACTATTTCTTGGTTGTAGGGAGTCCAAGCAAGATTATTAGAATACAAAAATAGCTTCTAGAATCATGAATTAAGACCCAGCTGGAAGGTCATCAAGAGTACAGAAACTTACTAAAGTTGTGCTCTATTATTTGAGGACACAGTGGAAGCTGACAATCACAAGATTGGTCCTTATTAGTATTAGACTTCATGTGTGCCATATAAGTATATAATGTATACATTTCTCTCCTCATATCAACTCTATAAGTTAGGCATTTTCCAAAAGATGAATTCAGGGTCAGACTTAAATCATTTGCTCTTGACCACACAACCAACCATGATAAAGACAAAACTTTTAACTGAAGCCCATATACTTTCTAATTTTCCATTTTATTACTGGAGTTGAGGGGGAATGGAAGTATTATAATAACTCATATAAGTGTATTTGAGACCTTAAGCACGGGCCCTGAGAGCACCTTCAAGTACTAACAAAACACATTTCAAAGTGAAAGCCAGACTGTGGAATAGAGGCAAGCACAGTCAGCTTCCACTGTGTCCTCACAGGAAACAATGCATTACTAAGCCATAAGTCTATAACAGTGACAAGTTGGACATAAGAGCAGCCTTTTAAAGAATGTTCTGGAATGGTGTATACATCTCCCCACTAAAAAGGTGTTTTCAATAGTCATTGTATAATTTATATCTCAACATAAAAACTGTTTAAAACAAAAGCAAATTATAAAGCATTCTAGAACTGAGACATATGCAGAATTTTTACAAGGCATTTAGGGTAGAAGGTAAACACTTAATAGTAAGGAGAAAGACCAGAAGCCTGGGAAGATCTACTTGAGATAAGGGACTTCCCATCACATTTGGATATGCTAAATGCATATGCTAAGCCTATGGCATACTGCACACCTACCCTCTCTGTACTGCCTCATTAACCTTTATTTTCTTACAATACAGATGAAATAATTAAAAAACACTGCACTGGGCTGGGGTTGTAGCTCAGTGGTAGAGCGCTTGCCTGGCACACGTGAGGCACTGGGTTCAATCCTCAGCACCACATAAAAATAAATAAATAAAACAAAGATATTGTGCCATCTACAACCAAAAAATAAAAAATAAAATAAAATAAACACTGCACTTAGATAATTACTTCAACATACCACTCAAGGAAGTCCCGTAACTCACACAAAAAGACTACAAATTGTGTTGATTACTTGTCCCTGGGAAGAAGAGGTCAAGAAAAGACTGCTTTGTTTATAATTCTTCACTTTTTAGATTAATCAGCATATCACAAAGAATATTTCATTTTGAATTGTTCTGAGGCTCTTCATGGACTGCTTATTACTATTATAATTAAGTCGATGAAGATTTTATTTCTCCAATTGACATCTGACCCATTATGAACCTAAATACTGTAATAAGAATCATTAGATTCTTTCTTTTTAAAGATGAATACATATCTTTATTTTATCTTTGTGTGGTGCTTAGGATCGAACCCAGTGCCTCACATGTGGCTCTACCACTGAGCCACAACTCCAGCCCTCATTAGATTCTTTTTTTTTTTTAATTTTAGTTGCAGGTGGACAGAATATCTTTATTTTATTTTTATGTGGTGCTGAGGATCGAACCCAGTGCCTCACGCATGCCAGGCGAGCACGCTACCACTGCGCCATAACCCCAGCCCCCCTCATTAGATTCTTAATGAAGACAAAATACATTATTTAATGATACACAGCACAAATAAAAATCTTCAGCAAGAAAATTCTAAATACGAAATAAATGGAATTAAACCCCACATATTTCTAATTAGTTCCCAGCATCTGGATATTATTAGCATTCTGTTAAACTCCTTAGGGTTCAAAATTATCTTTTAAATCCATATTGATTAGTACAGCTGAAATATCAGCCAAATTAATTAGAACTTACAAAAAAACCCTCTAAAATCCCAAGTAGTATATTCAAATTAATTATTCAAGTGTTTGTGAGCACAGTTTTATGTTGGCCTAACATACTGATATAAACATGTAAGATATAATAACCTTGCTATATAGACGCAGGACCTATGAATAAAGATTAGAGATAAAAAAAACATTAAGTATAAAAGCTACCATATTTTTGGTAGTAAGTGACCTTTTGTTTCAACATAACAATAGTATTTCCAAACAACCAAACAGGTCTTAATGTGAAAAATTGATAGGAAGAGATATCTTGACTTTCCTCTATCTTATACTATCCTGAAGAATGAAAACCAGGAGCTGGGCTGTAGCTCAGTGGCAGAGCACTTGCCTAGTATGTGTGAGTCACTGGGTTCAATCCTCAGCACTATATAAAAATAAACAAATAAAATAAAGGCATTCTGTCTATCTATAACTACAGAAAATTTAAAAACAAAAAAAGAATGAAAACCAGGATCTAAATATGATTATAATGAACATAAGAAAAAGTTTGAGTTCTTGATAATTCTGTGATCTTGTCATGCTAGCCCTATATTATAGATTTCTGGACTTACTTTACACAGAGAGAAATTCTATTATGCTTACATATTTAAAAGTTTTTCTATTATGTGTATCCAAGTCAAATTCCAGGTGATAGGGAAAAAGTAATCTCCAATCAGGTATGATAGGTTTTTTATTAAACACTGATTGCTTTATAAACATTTTGTCTATGTTAAATTCATTTTAAAAGTCAGAACTGTTGCTCCCTTTGGCAGCACATATACTAAAATTGGAATGATACAGAGAAGATCAGCATGGCCCTTCAGCAAGGATGACACACATATTTGTGAAGTGTTTCATATTTTTTCTGCAGACATGTTCTAAGTGCTGGACCCTCATGACAACAGCTATCCACATCATTAACTGAGTATTAAAGGAGGACTTTGGATTTAAGACTCAACTCTGGGAATATTCTGGAAGGAGGGGTGTTCATTGTTGGGTCTGTTTTGAATCAGTTACAAAGCTATCCTCTGCAGTACATTCTGGGATAGTTTTTGAGTATTTGAGTTTTTTGTTTTTTAAATATTTTTAATTGTAGATGGACACAATACTTTTATTTTTTAATGTGGTGCTGAGAATCAAACCCAGTGACTCACATGCCAGGCAAGCGCTCTACCACTGAGCCCCAACTCCAGCCCCAAGTATTTGAGTCTTGTAAAGGGCAGTTAAAATGTTAAAAAGAAGGTTTACTTAAGTGAAAAAATTCATCATTTTATCAGGAAATCTATAAATATAATTTAAATATACTTTGAAGAAAATGCTTTGGTTGATCAAGATATTCTTTTTTTTTTTTTAACATTTATTTTTTAGTTATAGGCGGACAGAATATCTTTATTTTATTTTTACGTGGTGCTGAGCATCGAACCCAGTGCCTCACACATGCCAGGCAAGCACACTACCACCGTGCCATAACCCCAGCCCCAATCAAGATATTCTTGAAAATAAAGTTGAGATAAGATTTTAGCACTTGCTCTTGAGGCAATTCATGAAGATCTTCAAGTCTCACAGTTCACATTAGGGATGGGAGCATTTGAAGAGAATAGTTAGTACAAGTCAGAATATCAAACATAACAAATGTGAGGGCTGGGATTGTAGCTCAGCAGTAGAGCGCTTGCCTCGCATGCGTGAGGCCCTGGGTTCGATCCTCAGTACCACATACAAAACAATAAAATAAAGACATTGTGTCCATCAACAACTAAAAAAAAATAACAAATGTGAACCCTGGCTGCAGTAGGAAGATTTTGTTCCAGTACTGTTTTCCACTGCCAGATATCAACATTAGCAAAGGAATCAATCACTTACTGAAGAGCCCTTTTAGTGTTCATCCTAAAACAGGTCACATTCCTGTACCTATCAATTTACAGTAAGTGGCTTAGTTTAATTCACTTACTATTCCAACCATAAGCTCTGTTTGCCATAAACTGGATGTCATTTTCACTAATGAAAAAGAGAATGAAGCTGAATCTGATATCAAACATAGAACCAAAGATCATAAGGCAGCAAGTCTAGCATCTTATGTGAAAGTATCTGAACAGTTTCTTGAAACCCTGAATAAATTCCAAAAAGGAGAACTTCTCAAGAAGAGTGATTTACAAAAAGATTTGAGAGGGACTGGGGTTGTGGCTCAGTGGTAGAGCACTCGCCTGGCATGTGGATATCGTCTTCCTTTAAGCATAGATCAAATATACTTCAAGAGTCATGTGATCAATATGGCAGAACCCCTCCCCAAAAAAGTCAGAACTGTATTCCTCAATTTATCCCATAAAAGCTGAATAAGATTTTCAAATGCGAAGGTCATCAGTGGCAATACAGACTTCAAGGCTCACATCTGTTTCAGAAAACTGAAAATCTTCAGAGTAAGTTAAACAATCTAGGATTTAAGAGAGGCAATCCCTGGGGGCTGGGGTTGTAGCTCAATGATAAGAGTGCTTCCCCCTTGCACATGTGAGTTACTGGGTTTGATCCTCAGCACCATATAAAAATAAAATATAGGTAAAAAAATAAAGAAAAGTGGGGGGCAATCCCTAGCACTGGGAAAAAAACGAAAAACAAATCTAAGAGGCTGTAGGAACAAGAGTAAAGTGGGTATCACTATAAAAGAGCAAAAGAATCTTATAGTAATAGAAATGTTCTGTATCTTAAGATTATACCAACATCAATGTCAATATCCTTGTTGTGATACTGTACTATAAGTCTGTAAGATAATATCATTGTAGAAAATTATTTTACAACTGCATGTGAACCCAGTTATCTCAAAATAGAAAAATTAGTTTAAAATGCTAACAATAGACATGAAGAAAATATTAACTCCAACCAACAGTATTCATTCTACACAGGAGAAATAAATCAATAAGAGATGAAAGTAGCTGGGCATGGTGGCATATCCTGTAATCCCAGAAGCTTGGGAGGCTGAGGCAGGAGTATTGAGAATTCAAAGCTTGCCTCAGCAATTTAGAGGCCCTAAGCAACTCAGTGAGATCCTATCTTTAAATAAAATACAAACAAGGTTGGGGATGTGGCTCAGAGGTTAAGCACCCCTGGGTTCAATCCTAGGTATCAAAAAAGAGAGACAGAGAGAAATGAAAGTAATGGATACTATGTATATTATTAGCATGAGAGACCCTGGGTTTAATCTACAGGACTGGGGGAAACAAGTCTACTAGTATTGTTGCATCCTAAAACAACACATAGGAAACTCTCAATAACAATGACTACAATGTAAGAGAATTAGTGACTACCTAGAAATAAGTCACCAATGTTGGCATTTTTACTTACTCTAAGTAGAGGAAGAATCTAACATTTACTGACTGCTTTATGTGCCAAGCACTACACCAAGCTCTTAATGAATATTAACCACTGTGGCAGGTTTTTCTGTCGAATTGAATCATACCTCTCTGATCCCTTCCCACATTTACCCTGGATTTACTCATGTGACTTGCTTTAGCATATGGAATACTAAAGAACATGGAGCAGGTTGAGGCTTGACCTATGCTTGCACATTGGGAAGAATGAGAGGCCACATGAAAGTAGACTCTAGTCATCTTAGTTTTGTAAGTGTTATCCTAGACTGTTAAGGCCTAAACAGTCTCAGCCCAATCAGGTGCACAGAGCATAAAAACATTATAGAAACAAGAGAATATTTACTGATTTAGGCACTAATTTTGGAGGGTAGTTTTTTAGGCAGCAAACCTAACTACTACAATCACTGTTTTAGAAATTAGGAAGATAACCCAAAACTAGTCAGTTTGTTCCAAAGGCTCTTTCCACCATACCACATCACCTTTGTATGCCATACTCTGAGATTCTGGGTAAAAAAGGGATCTGTGGTGTTTTTACCCTATAACAACCCTTGTTCATAATTTTCCTATGTACCAGGAGTAAGTACACTATGGCCATAGGCCAAACTCAACTCACCAACCTGTTTTTGTATGACCTTCTAGCTAAGAGTATTATATATTTTTTTGGGGGGGGGGAGGGTACTGGGGATTGAATGCAGGGGCATCAACTACTGAGCCACATCCCCAGCCCAATTTTGTATTTTATTTAGAGACAGGGTCTCACTGAGTTGCTTAGTGCCTTGGTTTTTGCTGAGGCTGGCTCTGAACTTGTGATCCTCCTGTCTCAGCCTCCCGAGCTGCTGGGATTACAGGTATGTACACCATGCCCGGCTTGTTTATATATTTTTAAATGGTTCAAAATAAAAAAAGAATATTTCGTGCTATGTAAAAACATGAAATTCAAATTTAAGTGTTCATTAATAAAGTTTTAGTGGAGGGGCTGGGATTATGGCGCAGTGGTAGCGTGCTCGCCTAGCACGCGGGAGGCACTGGGTTCGATCCTCAGCACCACATAAAAATAAAATAAAGATATTGTGTCCACCTACAACTAAAAAATAAATATTTAAAAAAAAAAAAGTTTTAGTGGAATACAGCCATGTTTGTTCATGTGTATATCACCTATGGCTACTTTTACACTAGAATAACAGAGTGAATAGTTGTGACAAAACCATATGAACCACAAAGCCTACAACATTCACTATCAAGATCTTTACTTATTTATTTATTTTGTAGTGCTGGATTTGAACCCAGGGGCCTTGTGAATGGAAGGCAAACACTCTACCAACTGAGCTATATCCCCAGCTCAGGATCTTTATTTACTTATTTTTTCAAGTGTGCCAACCCTTGTTCAGAATTATTCGTGGCATGTTTTTAATTTAAATAAAAATTTTTACCCATTGCTTAGCAATAAGTAGTTTTATTTTTTTGTAATTTTACCATTCTTTCTTTTTATTGAGAATTATTTTAGCTGACATTATTTCTCTTTTTTTAAAAAATATTTTTAGTTGTAGATGGACAAAATACCTTTATTTTATTTATTTATTTTTATGTGGTTCTGAGGATCAAACTCAGTTCCTCACATGTGCTAGGCAAGCACTCTACCACTCAGCGACAACCCCAGCCCTAATGTTATTTCTCTTAATTTTCCCTTAACTTCTATCTTGGGATGGCCTCTGAATTTATCTAAGAAATAAAAATAACCCCATTTTAAAAACTGTAATTTAGAACCATAGGTCAAATTAATTCTACCACATGTAAAAAACTATAAGCCTCTAAAAAAGCATGAAAAACTAACAAACTATAGTTTTACCTTCTCAGAATAAATATAAATATCTAAACAGAAAGTTGTTCATTAAAAACTAATCTTGTGGGCTGGGATTGTGGCTCAGTGGTAGAGCGCTTGCCTTGCATGCATGAGGCACTGGGTTTGATCCTCAGCACCACATAAAAATAAATAAAGATATTTGTGTCCATCTACAACTAAAAAAAAAAATTTAAAAAAAAACAAAAAAAAACCCTAATCTTGTGCATGTATGAATACATAACACTAAATCCCACCACTATGTACAATTATAATGCACCAATAAAAATATATGTGGGGGGAAAAAACCCTGTGATCTTTCTAATACTGGCCAAATGGAAGAGACTATGATGGAGGCAGAAAAAGATGTGGGAGAGATCCTACTAAGAAGATCCTCTAATTTCTTAGACCTGAAAATGTGTAATAACCATGTAAATATAAGATTCTCTTTTAATTCCACCAAGGATTTCAGGTCTGAAGTAGCTATAGTCTCCCATCTTTTGTTAGATGATATAATATTCTCCAGCCATCTGGAACTAAGAATTTAGAAATATATATCTTCTATTTCACCAACCTTTTGCTAATAAATTCTGAAACATAAAATGAAGCAAACAAACATTGGGTTTTCTTTCATACTGGAAAAGATGTGAACCTCAATTTACTTGCCATTCCTCATTTTTATCATCTTTCTCACCACAGGACCCCTCTATTAGTGAAAATTAGTCTTGGTGGACATTCAGCTGACTGCACTTGACATCAGCGCAAAGGATCAATAAGGAAATTGCCATAGGAACTAACCACTCCCAACTCCAACATTTACATTCAAAGACTTTCTTGAAGGGTATTAAACAGATTGTTCCTGAGAGGCACTGAAATTTGAAAATCCTTTGAACACTAAAGAAAGTAAGTTTGTATGATAAGTCTAACTTCACTGAACTATTTTCATGAAGTGTCAAGCAGCTGATTCCATGCAGAAACATTTACAACACAGATTTATATGTCATTTAAATTAAACATGCTCAAGCTGGGTGCAGTGGCACATGCCTGTGATCCCAGCAACTCAGGAGGCTGAGGCAGGAGGATCACAAGTTCAAGGATAGCCTCTGCAACTTAGCAAGACTCTTGCAAAATTAAAAAATAAAAGAGGGGCTGGGGTTATGGTGCAGTGGCAGCATGCTCGCCTAGCATGCGGGAGGCACTGGGTTCGATCCTCAGCACCATATAAAAATAAAATAAAGCTATTGTGTCCACCTACAACTAAAAAATAAATATTTTTTAAAAATTAAAAAATTAAAAAAAATAAAAATAAAAGAACTGGGGGATCATAGCTCAACGATAAAGTACCCTAGGTTTTATTCTTAGTATCCATCCACCTATGAATTGTGCTCAGAAAAAATTTTCTATTTTCATTTATTTTTGTGACTACTTATTGACTTTTAGGGTATATAAAGCACTTCCCAGGAAAGACCTCCCAATTTATATGTTTCAAATTTTAACTGTTCAACTTGCAATGACAATCCAGAACCCAATTATTTTGTATATCTGGGTCTCTGATACATATAGCAAACCCAATGATATATACCTTAAAGAAGATGGTTCCATTCTTAGAATTCCAAAGAAACAACAGCTATCCCAAACACTCCTTTTTAAAAAAATTAAAAATTGTACTAATTAGAACAAATAAAAAAAAACCATCTAAAAAACTGTATTATCAACATATTGGGGCCATCAAGAACTATACTGAAGGGCTGGGGTTGTGGCTTGGTGGTAGAGCGCTTGCCTAGCATGCGTGAGGCACTGGGTTCGATTCTCAGCACCACATATAAATAAATAAAATAAAGGTCCATCAACAACTAAAAAATAAAATAAAAAAAAAAGAACTATACTGAAAACAATTTTAGGATATTGCTTAGGACATTATTTGGCCTAGAAATACAAATTCTGACCTTAAAAGTGTAAATTGAACAAATGTTATAGTTCTTAAAAAAGAACTATAATAAATTTAACTAAGGACTGGGGTGTGGCTCAGTGGTGGAACGCTTGCCTAGCATGTGTGAGGCACTGGGTTCGTTTCTCAGCACCGCATATAAAGAAAATAAAGGTCTATCAACAACTACAAAAAATATTTTAAAAATAAATAAATAAATAAATAAATTTAACTAATATTTATTGTCAGAAATTCTATGTACTACCTTTGAGCCTAAATAAGAAGCCTGACTCTTATAATACTTTCTGCTAATATAGCATTTTTTTCTCCTTCAAATTTCTAGTCAACCCTTTTCCAAAGACTTCTTGATTAATCCCGTCTGGACCCAGTCACTGTCATCCACACATGAATATGTTTAAATCAAAATAACTATTTGTTTCTCACCTATTTTATGTTTATCTTATCAATATATTTAGCAATATGTTTAGCATCTCTTTTGTCCTCAATATTAATACATTTTAATTATGATTCATTAATTGCATTAAAGATAACACTGTAAAAAGATTCCAAAAAGTTTATTTTTCTCATTTCCAATTCTTTTATATACCAAGTGCCTACTCTCCATATTACAGGTTTTTATGCTAATTTTATTTTACTTTATTAGCCTAAATTGCTTAAAGCACTCTACCAGTGCAACATAGAAGGTCCAGAGGTAATACAGGGAATATACATTAATAGTTTAGAATAGTTAAGAGCTCTGTTGATTTGAGATTATTTGATGTCAACATTTTTATCAGTTTATGCAATTAAAAATAATTTTATAATCTTTATTTTCCAAGAAGTTCTTATGCTTCTTGTCTAGATAAAATGGTTTAAATTTATTTATTTTTTTGGTACTGGGAATTGAACTCAGGGGTACTCGACCACTGAGCCACATCCCCAGTCCAATTTTGTGTTTTTATTTAGGGAGAAGGTATCACTGAGTTGCTACCGCCTTGCCATTGCTGAAGGTGGTTTTGAACTCACGATTCTCCTGTCTCAGCCTCCCAAAGTGCTGGGAATACAGGCATGCACCACTGTGTCTGGCAAATGGTTTAAATTTTAAATCCAAATAATATGAGGATAATATTCGGGAAAACCAAACTATCAAACTCTTTGGTGCAAATACAATTCTGCCATTTTTCTGATTTAACAAACACTGGCAAAAGCTCTATTATTCAGCTAATGGTCAGACATTATTTGAAAGAAAATGCAGTTCAAGTCAGAAGCAGTGGCATGTGTCCATTATCCCAGCTACTTAAGAGACTGAGGTAGAAGGATCATTTGAGCATACTGAGTTCAAAACAAGCCTGGGCAACATAGCAAGAACCCCATCCTTCCCCCCAAAAAGCTGTTTATTATTTTATTTTCAAGAGAACCCACATGGGGCAAAGCAAAAAGAGTAACTTTACCCATCCTCACAGAAAGGTAATTTTCTAAGTAAGGTTTTTAAGAAACAATAGTTCCTAAAGCCATTTCAAGCATAACCAATTAGAAATGGTACACATCTCATTCTGACATGAGAAGACATCTACACCATTACTAAGTGAAAAGGCCACTTGTTATTTTTTTTAAAGTTCATATAAGAAAAGAAGTGAACTTGAAGTTATACATTCAATTTTTGACAGTGATTATCTCTGAAAGGTGCATTTGGGAAATAAACTGTAGGCCTTTCATTTTCTCTCATATACATAAAGCTTTTAATAGGAAAAAAGCAGATTTTAAAAGGTTTTACACACACACACACGTACTTGGAAACAGGATCTTGCTAAGTTGCCCAGACTGGCCTTGAACTCAAAATCCTCCTGCCTCAGCCACCTAAGTAGTTGGGATTACAGGCACACACTAGCGTGTTCACTAGATTTACATAAAAAAATTATAAACTTTTTTTTTTTTTTTTTTTTTTTTGGTACTGGGGATTGAACTCAGGGGTACTTGACCACTGAGCCACATCCTCAGCCCTATTTTGTGTTTTATGTAGAGACAGGGTCTCACTGAGTTGCTTAGCAGCCTTGCCATTGCTGAGGCTGGCTTTGAACTCATGATTCTCCTGTCTCAGCCTCCCTAAGTGCTGGGATTACAGGCTTGAGCCACCGCGCCCAGCTTAAACCTAACTCTTGATAAGTGGAACATATAACATTTTTTAATATTATGAGTCACCTATCATGATAATGAGAATTAAAATGAAAGCATCTAGAACACTGCCTAGCACACAGGAAAAGCTCAATAAATGTTGACATACTTTCAGTTCTGCAATGTATTCTAATGCTACCAAGTATACACCGATTCAGGCCAGTATATTTATGTAGGTAATGTGTAGTCCAGGTCTTTGCTACTAGGTGCCACACTTCTTACTTATATCACTATATCTACTTTTAGAAGTATATTTTGCCACCTGTTGCTTCATATTTGCTATGAATTCTTTCCACTCCCATAATATCTTAACTATGTCTTTATAACATTTCTTCATAAACATCTTTAAGTCCTTTAAACTGTGAGTTTCTACACAAGAAAAGACTTTTATTTATTCTTGTATATTACCTATAGCCTTAATAGTAGCCATTCGAATACTTGTATGCACAAATTGACAAAAGCTCTCCCTGTGACAAAAAAGAAGTGTTCAAAAGAATCACAAAGAACTTAGCTGGGCGCGGTGGTGCAAGCCTGTAATCCCAGCACTTAGGGAGGCTGAGACAGGAGAATCGCGAGTTCAAAGCCAGCCTCAGCAAGGGCGAGGCACTAAGCAACTCAGTGAGACCCGTCTCTACGTAAAACACAAAATAGGGCTGGGGATGTGGCTCAGTGGTCGAGTGCCCCTGAGTTCAATCTCTGGTACCAAAAAAAAAAAGAAGTTGACAGTTATAACACTAATCTTTCAATTTTAGTATATGACTTAGGACAACAGCCTCTTGAGTAGCTTTTATAGTCTAATCTGAAAACACATGGATGGACATTACTGCAGTGACTTTCTTATTTAATCTTGGGTTTTCAGCTTACATTAGGTCCACAATTGTGTTCCAAAGAATTGGAACTGTTCAGAAGTCTGTATACTAGCAAAATGGGAGATTATTTACTACAGGTTTCTTAAGGATAGTGCTGACCCTTCAGGTAGACAAAATTCTAGAAACTCTCTTACTTCTCTGTAGTATCTTTTCTATTCTTGCACATACTCACCTCTACCCCAAATGGAATCAATACATATCCTAAAGCCATTAGTGTAGCTTAAAATGTAGACTTTCATAGACCCCTGACAAAAATCAACATTTCAACAGATATTTGAAGATTCCTTCCAGATATAAAGAATGGTAGAACTGGTGAAGTGAATGAGGTTACAGGTAGATACAATCCAGAAAAGCAGCTACTTATGCACAAATTAGTCCTGTTTGAAAATATACTTCAAAGAATAAATCATTGTCCAAATTCTATTATATATAGATAGATGCTTATGAAAATGGCTGAAAACAGGTTGCCCAAAGCCCACTTTAATATAAAAAATTCCAAATGCATAATTATATTTTGACTCAATTTTTCTATTCCCTCAAAGTCTAATTCTCTCAAATGATGATTCAATATAATGAGTATAAAATGTTTGTTTATGGCATAATTTCTAACCTCCTTTTCCTGGATTTAATACTTTGGTCCCAGAGCAGGAAAGAGAACATGGGTGAATCATGCATGCCTTTGTGTTCTAGCTTATCCTCCTCCCAACCCATTATTAAACAATGATTATCAGCCTTGTTAAAAAGAAAATTATGAAGTTAATTGAAACCCAGATGCCTTAAAATCTTCTTGTGTGTCATTTTCTAGAAGACCACATACAAATGTTACAATGCCTGTCTTAAATAAACATCTTTTGAAAATACTGAAATTGTTAACTTATTCTTAAATCCCCATATCTCAAGGAAGGGAAGATGGAAGAAAGGACCTGAAGAAGGAAAGCAGGGAGGGAGAAAACAAAGAAACAAACTCTATGGCCCCTAATCAAGACATTCAAATATTAACAAGATACCTATATGAAATGATATTACATAATACAACTTAAAAATATTCACATTCATTATGTCACTTTATCCTGTGAGGCAACCCTGTAAAGGAAGGGTTCATTTGATAGATGGAAAAAAGACTAAAGCTCAGAGTTTAAATTACTTGCTACCTTAGCCAAACAGATATTAGAACCCTTAGACCAAAAACTATGTAACTTAGAAGAAAATGTAGGGTCAACATTCTAGCACATAGGCACAAACAATGACTTTCTCAAAAGGATCCCTAAAGCTCAGGAAATAATGCCAGGAGTTAATAAATAGGATGACATACTAAAAAGCTTCTACACAGCAAAGAAACAACTAGGTACTTAAAGAGGGAATCTACAGAATGGGAGAAAATCTTTGCTGGCTACTCTTCTGACAGAGCATTAATGTCTAGAATATATAAAGAACTAAAAAAACTTTACAGCAAAGAACCAAATAACTCAATTAATAAATAGGCAAATGAATTATAAAGATACTTGCTCAGAAGAATACATACAAATAGCCAATAAATATAGAAAGAAAGGCAGTCACCAAGACTATAAATAATAATAGATGCTGGAGAGGATGTAGATAAAAAGAACACTTTTATAGTGTTAGTAGAATTGTAAATTAGTACAACCACTGTGGAAATTATGATACAGGTATACCACTCCTTAGTATTTATTCTAAAGAATTAAAATCATTGGGGATGGGGTTGTGGCTCAGTGATAGAGCACTTGCATAGCATGTGTGAGGCAGTGGGTTTGATTCTATGCACCACATAAAAATAAAGGTATTGGGGCTGGGGTTGTGGCTCAGTGGTAGAGCACTTGCCTTGCACATGTGAGGCACTGGGTTCGATCTCAGCACCACATTTAAAAAAATAAAATAGAGGTATTGTATCCATCTACAACTAAAAGAAAAAAAATTTTTTTTAAATTTTTTTAAGTTGTTGATTGACCTTTATTTATTCATTTATTTATATGCAGTGCTGCGGATCGAACCCAGTGCCTCCCACATGCGAGGCAAGCACTCTACCACTGAGCCACAATCCCAGCCCCAAAGAAAAAATATTTTAAAAATAAAGGTATTGTGTCCATCTACAACTAAAAACATTAAAAAAAAAAGAATTAAAAATCATCATATTACAGTTGACACGTGCATACTCGTATTTATAGCAGCACAATTTACAATAGCCAAACTATGGAACCAGCCTAGGTGTCATCAGCGGATGAATGGATAAAGAAAATGGAATTTTATTCAGCCATACGCAAAAGAGTTTTACTCAGCCATAAAGAAAAATGAAATTATTTTTGCAGGAAAATGGACGAACTAGAGACCATTATGTTAAGTGGGACAAGCCAAACTCAGAAGGTCAAGGGTCACATGTTTTCTCTCATATGCAGAAGCTAGAGAGGAAAAAGGAAAAGAAAGGTGGGGGCAGATCTCATGAAAATCAAAGGGAAATCAAAAGAGAAAGGGACCAAATGGTGAGAGATGGGGAGAGAGGGTGGAAGTGCTGGGGGAGTGATATTTGCCAAATTATATTGTTATGTTGTATACTGTCTGCATGTACTGCCGGATTATATATGTAACAACAAATTCCATCAGTATGAACAACTATAATGCACAAATTTTTTAAAAATGTGAAAAAAAAGAATACAAATAAATGCTGGAGAGTGATACTGGCTAAATTATATTGTCATATTGTGTGCATGTATGAATATATAACAAATCCTACCATTATGTACAACTCTAATGCATCAATAAAAAATGTGGAAAAAAGTGTGGGTGTGGTAGCACACACATGTAATTGCCCCCAGTGACTCAGAAGGCTGAGACAGGAGAATCACAAAGTCAAGGTCAATCCTTAGCGAGGCCCTAAGCAACTTAGTGAGACCTTGTTTCAAAATAAAAAATTAAAAGGACTGGAGATGTGACTCAGTGGTGAAGCACCCCTGGGTTCAATCCCCAGTACCAATAAAATAAATAAATAAATGTTAGAACCCCAAACTAAAGACACAGTGAAATACATAAGAATTCTATCAGTCCTGTTTGAATTTAAATCTATCATTTACTACTTTTTTTGTTTTTCTTTTGGTACTGGAAATTGAACTCAGGGGCACTTGACCACTGAGCCACATCCCCAGCCCTATTTTGTGTTTTATGTAGAGACAGGGTCTCACTGAGTTGTTTAGCGCCTTGCTGTTGCTGAGGCTGGCTTTGAACTTGCGATTCTCCTGTCTCAGCCTCCCTAAGTGTATTATTTACTACTTTTAAGACCAGAATGGAATCTACATGCTTTTGTTTTGTTCCTGCTTTTGTTTTGTTTAGCTCCAGTGTAGAGAATAGTGCAAGCAAATGGCAGGAGATAAATAAATATATGTTGAATAATTTTTAAAAAATCATTTAGCATCTTTGGATTTGTTTCCTCACCTGTAAATGGAGACAGTAAATTCTTGCCTCGTACATACTGATATAATGTATACACAAAGCATCTGGTAAGTATTTAAGAATTAAAGGACCTGATTTCCAGTTTAATATTTGTTTCAAAAGACCCCCAGCCCTCTTACTTCTTCCTTAGGCTCCAATGAAGTAGAAAACCAATGTGAATGCAACTTAGGATAAAGTTAAATGCATCTGGGAGACAAGGCAGGTAGCTATTAGGATAAGGAGAGTAAAGAATCAAATTATTCTTTCTTTCACCTACCTTAGCCAAGTAATTAGTGGTTCTCTTTACTAGTGTGCCATAGCAATGACAAAGGAGTTTTTAGAAAAATGTTGGCAAAAAAAATAAATAAATCATGTGATAAATACATGGATGTTTATTCTATTTTTATTCTTTATTCCTTAATTGTATCATTATTCTTAAATTGCTTATTTCTCTTTTTTTTGGTACCCAGGACTGAACTCAGGGGTACTTGACCACTGAGCCACATCCTCAGCCCTATTTTGTGTTTTATTTAGAGACAGGGTCTCATTGAGTTGCTTAGCATCTCGCTGTTGCTGAGGCTGGCTTTGAACTTGCAATTCTCCTGTCTCAGCCTCCCAAAGTGCTGGGATTACAGGCGTGCGCCACTGCGCCTGGCCTAGTTGCTTATTTCAAAGTAGAAAGTCTTGGGGGTGGGGGGAGGAAGCACCAAATCTATACTTGTAAAGAGCAAAAAAAGGGGGTAGGATACTTAAAAGTAAATGAAAAATAAGAATATAAATGTCTGTTATATTATGCGTAATTATAATGTACCAATAAAAAATTTTAAAAACCATCAGAAAAACTGAAAAAATAATTTTCTAAAAAAAAAGAAATAGGGGCTGGGTTATAGCTTAGTGGTAGAGTGCATGCCTAGCATGTAGGAGGCACTGGGTTTAATCCTCAGCACCACATAAAAATAAATAAATAAAATAAAGGTATTATGTCCATCTACAACTAAAAAATATTTTTTTTTAAATATTTTTTAGTTGTAGATGGACACAATGTCTTTATTTTACTGCTTTGTATGTGGTGCTGAGGATCGAACCCAGGGCTTCACGCATGCAAGACAAGTGCTCTACCACTGAGCTACAATCCCAGCCCCAAAAATATTTTTAAAAAAGAGAAATAGAATATTGAGGTGAGCAGATACAGAGTACTATGCCAACTATGGCAACATAAAAATGGTCCTTATTCCATTTCTCTGTAACTTTATATGATCTTCACAAGAAATCTGAGAGATAGTTGATGTTATATAACTTTCCAAAAAGTTATATAGGTAGTTACATAGGTGGGAGGCACAATTCCAATATAATCCACTTAGGCCAATTAACATATTAAGAAAGTTATTTTAACCAAAATTTAAGTAAAACTGGCTATTTTAAAGGGACAAGAGTATATATAACAACTTAGGATAAAGTTGAAGAACTTATAAGTCATTTTTAAAGTTTAGTTCTAACAGAAAATATAATTTTCAGTAGACAAATTAGTCAATAATAGAGAAAAATATTAACATCCACATAAACCTCAAGTCAATAACAGCACTAATCCCCAGTAAAATGCTTCTATATTCTATTTTTATAGAGATTCAAAATGTGTGCATCACACAAACACATATATATATGCACAGTCATTTTAATCTCAAAATAACCTAAAAAGATGTCATTGTCCAACAAGATCGGTGTTAAGTCCAAAGTCTAGACGTTTTACTATTTTTATCTGTCTCCCATAAACCTATAAACTTATAACTTCTCAAACTAGAAACAAAAGGCAAAGATAAATGTATTCCATTAAAACCATGTGGGCTGGGTACAGTGACTTACACCTGTAGTCCTAGCTACTCAGAAGCTGAGGCAGAAGGATTGCAAGTTCAAAGCCAGCCCAGGAAATTTAGTGAGACCCTGTCTCAAAATAAAAAATAAAAAGGGCTGAGGGTATAGCTCAGTGGTAGAATGCCCTTGGGTTCCATCCCCAGTACTGCAAAACAAAAGAAACAACAAAAAAATCATGTGATAAATACACGGATGTTTATTTTTATTCTTTATTCCTTAATCGTATCATTATTCTTAAATCTAAAAAAGTTTTTATATTTACTGAACATTTAAGGAGAAAAAAATGAAAAAAAACCTTTGTAGCAGTATAGCAAAGAACTTGAAGTATCTCTTTACAAACACTGATGACAAAAGAAAGAAGATCTGAACCAGCAAATTATACACTGAGTATATCAGATTTGATAAAGGTTAAAAGACTACAATATTCATTGTTGGTATATTCAGGACCCCAAACCTAGCTTCAAACCTAGCTTCAATTCTCCTGTCTCAGCCTCCCAAACCTGGATGCTCCTGAATTACTTCATAATATAAACAAGTTTACATTTTTGTCTTTCTTAACTGAACCCTTCAAGGGTGTCTTAATCCTTTATATATCCACAACACCCAGCCCAGGATCTACCCTGTAAGAGGCACTACTGAATAACATAAGCAACACATCTGATTTCACAATATGTCTGATATTTTTATCTGTCAAAATCAGAGTAATCAGAAAATAACCAGATTTGAGATGAAAGCAAAGATGGCTAGATTCTGATATTACTAAGGCTTTTGCATTGTATCATCTACTAAAGGCAAAAAGTTGAGGAACCATTCAGGATTTCTCCTTTCCCCCACACTCCTCTGCCCAACCTATCATAACTAAATCCCACAAGCATTCAAAATATTCTAAACCCACCTGGCATGGTGGCACTTGCCTATAATTCCAGCTACGTGGGAGGCAAAGGCAGGAGGATCACAAGTTTGAAGCCAGCCTGTGCAACTTAGCAAGACCCTCTCAAAGGAAAAAAAGGAAAGGCTGGGTTGTAGGTCAATGGTAGCCCACCCCTGAGTTCAATCCCCAGTATGGTTAAAATAAAATAAACAAACCCATCCAGTTCTCTTCATCTGCACCACAACCATATGAATCAAAGGCCTTATCTGCCCTAGAAAAGCTTCCTTCAAACTGATCCAGGGCTTCCTTGTTGACATCCTTCCAATCACTTCACTATACAGCAGTCAGAACAATCTTTTAAATTATTTCCACCTCTCGGTCTTTCCCTCTATCTATAGGATTCTTGATTTGCTTGTCTCCTTCTCTCTCATTGTAGTCTCAGAGCAAATGTCATTTTCTTAAAAGCAGCATTCTTTGACAACCATAGGACAAGTACCAACCACTTCTTCCATCACTGTAATGTATCTATCATTGGCTTCAGAGTACCTGTTTGAAATTTGTTTTTTGTTTGTCTGTCTCCTGCACCACTATCATCTACCTTTCGTTCAACAAAGATCTACTATGCTTACTTATTATGTGACTTTTTTTTTGGTACCAGGGATTGAACTCAGGGGTACTCAACCACTGAGCCACATCCCTAGCCCTATTTTTGTGTTTTATGTAGAGACAGGGTCTCATTGAGTTGCTTAGCTTAGCATCTCGCCCTTGCTGAGGCTGGCTTTGAACTTGCGATTCTCCTGTCTTAGCCTCCCAAAGTGCTGGGATTACAAGCGTGAGCCACCATGCCCGGCTATTATGTGGCATTTTAAGTGGGGACACGGGGCAAAAAAGTTCCTGAGCTCATGGAGCTTACATTTTGGTGGAGGAGACCACCAATAAAGAAAAAAGATAAAATAAGTGCTAAAGAGAAAAAAACAAAGCATGGAAGGAAGATTTTAAAATGTTGGCGGCGAGTACCAAATTATATTCTTAAAAATGGTTAAGATAGTTAATTTGATATTAAGTATATTTTACCAAAATTAACATTTTAAAATACATTTTTAAAAAAGTGTTGAGGCAAGGAAATATTGAATTTTAAATAGGAAGGAAAAAGGCTTCAATGAATGAGTGATATAAACGGAAAGTCAAGAGAGCTGACCAAGTTGACATCTGGGTAAAAAAAAATCTAGGCCAAGAAAAGAGAAAGGCCAAAGGCCTGGAGGCATGGATCATGTTTGGCACATTAGAGAAGTAACAAATATGTTTAGCTTGGTAAGTAGGAGAGCTATGTCCTATTGTATCTACGGTACCTAAATCAGTGTCTGGCACAAAGGAGGAACTCAAATATTTCTGAATTAAGTTTGTATAGAAATGAGAAGCATATAATGATACATCCTTTAAAAGTAATTCCATTAGGGCTGGGATTGTGGCTCAGTGGTAGAGCGCTTGCCTCTCATGTGGGAGGCACTGGGTTCGATCCTCAGCACCACATATAAATAAATGAATAAATAAAGGTCAATCAAGAACTTAAAAAAAAAATTAAAAAAAAAAAAAGTAATTCCATTATTATTTCATACCCTACAGGGCAGTGTACAAGATTTACAGGATCCACAGGAAAGCAAATAAGAGTATTACATAGTCCTCTAAGAAGGAGGTTTTGAATTATTTCTAAATATTTTTCTGGTGCCTTTCTGCTTTGGATTGAAAAAAAATTAATTACTAAGCTTAAAATATCACTGACTTCTTAAGTCTCCTTTTCTACTTAACTCCTGCCTAACCTTACTCTTTTTAATTTTTTTTTAGTCATCAATGAACCTTTATTTATTTATATTTGGCACTGAGAATCAAACCCAGCGCCTCACACATGCTAGGTAAGCACTCTACTACTGAGCTACAACCCTAGCCCACACCTACAACTTTTTAAAGCCCATTTTTAAGATACAACAAGAAAAAGGTTATAGGAAAAACATAAAGAGAAAAACATTTTTCATAGTTCCTAAACAGTTCTATTATTCCCTTTGGTGATACAGATCAAAACACAAAAATCTATTTTCTAAGTACCACCCAAAGTATAAACAATTAAACATACTCCAGCAATATTTATAATATGATCCTTTCTCATAAAGGATATTTTCTTGGTAGAATCACATATTAGTTTCTCCCTTTTTTGTTTCTATTGTTTAATGTTTCTAAAATAAATATAGAATTTTTCCTAAAAGTTAGTAGACATAAAAAATTCTTCATGTGGCTTCCTTTTTTTTTTTTTAAATTGGAGCCAGGGGCACATTACCACTGAGCTACATATCCTCAGTCTTTTTTATTTTTATTTTTCTTTAAATATTTATTTTTTAGTTGTAGGTGGACAGAATATCTTTATTTTATTTTTATGTGGTGCTGAGGATTGAACCCAGTGCCTCATGCATGCTAGGCCAGCACGCTACCACTGCGCCATAACCCCAGCCCCCTTTTTTATTTTTTGAGACGGGGTCTCACTAAGTTGCTTAGGGCCTTACTAAACTGAGGCTGTCCTCTAACTTGTGATCCTCCTGCCTCAGCCTCCTGAGTTGCTGGGATCACAGGCATGTACCACCATACCCAGCTGTTGCTTCTATAATTTTAAAGACCTTCCTGGATTATTTGCCAAAATCAAATCCAAACAGTTTTAGATCTTAATATAAACACTGCTTGGTTTTTTAAGGCTAATGTAGAGTAGCATTTAACAACTCAAATACATTAGTTAAGACATTATTAAAGTTACACATAAACTCATAATGATTTTTCCAAATAAGACAATAAAGAATATAATTGGGCTGGATGTCACTTAGAATTAGAGCACTTACCTAGCATATGTGAGGCCCTAAATTCAATCCCTAGCACCACAAAAACAAAAACAAAACAAAACAAAACAATAACCAAAACAGAACCACAAAAACTTTTGACTGCTAAAGTTTAACATTCCAACCTTCCTTTTCTTTTTTCTTTCTTTTTTTTCCTGGTGTTGAAGACTGAATCCAGGGCCTCACACATGCACTCTACCACCCAACTACACTTCCAGCCCAATACTGATAATTTTCAATTTACTGCCATAGATTATATTATTTTCAATTTTCACATATGAAAAATAAACCTAATTTTGAAGACATAGGTAAAAGAGAAGAGATCTAACACTAAATTGTATACTTTATATGGGGGAGCTGTATGTGAACTATTTCTCAATAAAGCTACATGGAAAAAAATTTTTTTAAAGGAGTATATAAACCCAGTTCTAGTTTTGTTAAATGAAATACTAAAACCCATTAAGAATACAATCATGGGGGCTGGGGCGGTGGCTCAGTGGTAGAGCGCTTGCCTTGCATGCGTAAGTCACCAGGTTCGATCCTCAGCACCACATAAAAATAAATAATAAAAGATATTGCATACAACTAAAAAATATTTTTTAAAAAAAAGGGGCTGGGATTATGGCGCAGTGGTAGCGTGCTCGCCTAGCACGCATAAGGCACTGGGTTCGATCCTCAGCACCACATAAAAATAAAATAAAGATATTCTGTCACCTACAACTAAAAAATAAACATTTAAAAAAAATAAAAAATAAATAAAAAAATTAAAAAATTAAAAAAAAAGAATACAATCATGTTTAAAGTACTAGGTAACATAATGAGGACACAGGAGATATCATTATCACTGAGCTACATATCCTCAGTCAGGTTTTTTACTCTTAAAAAAATCAAATTTATCAAAGGTTTTTTACTCTTAAAAAAATCAAATTTCCACAAATGGGATTTATTACTCAGTAAATTAAAGGATGGTGGTTCATATACCAATGAACTAATCCCTGAGATATTTTAGTGAAAAAGATTATAGAGACTCATATGTTACCTATTCTATTAAAAGGGGAAAGAATGTATACATATATATTTGTATAGATACAGAGACACATGCATGTACATGTTTTTAGTGGCTTATGTATAAATTAGTTTTAGAACAGTTAACACCAAGTCTACCTATGGCTAACAAGTAGCTAGAGGACAGTAAAAAGGAAGATATCCTCAGGTCACCCTTTTGTGTTTTTTTACATTTGAGCAATGTGAATATACACTTATCAAGAGGAAAAATTAAAAGTACTTTACCTTGCACCATTGTTCCTAATGACTTCCACAGTTTCTTCAACAAAATATCGATCCTTGATATATGCAAAGATATCATCACAAATTTCATGTAAGCGTGAACGATGGGTAAGGTTGGTCAAGTATAAAACTGGAATAATTAGTGGTTCTGGAAAACTCTGAAGATTCTGTCTTGCTTTTTTTTCTGACTCAAGTGCTTCCTGATATGTCAGTCCAGGTCTACCCGTCACAGCACAACTCCACACAAGGCTGTTGCACAGAATGGTTCGTTCAAAAAAGTCACTGATTAAAAAACAAAAACAAAAACCCATTACCTATCATTTCACAAATTTTACATGAAAAACTAATACCTTTATTCGTTTTTTCCATGCCTTTTGAATAAATTTTTTCATGGAATCATAGAACTCAAACAGGGTTTAGTAGCTGATCAACTTATACATTAAGACAAACCTAAGACAAAGCGTATTTAAAGTAGACATTTATATTCTTCAGTTAAAGGCACATCAGCAAAAACTGGACTTCAAATTCTACCACTTTTGGGTTGGGGCTGTAGCTCAGTGGTAGAGTGCTTGACTAGCATGTGTGAGGCACTGGGTTCAATCCTCAGCACCACATATAAATAATAAGTGAATAAAATGAAGATCCGGGGCTGGGGCTGTGGCTCAGTGGTAGAGTGCTTGCCTTGCATGCGTGAGTCACTGGGTTTGATCCTCAGCACCACATGCAAATAAATAAATTAAATAAAGATATTAAAAAAATAAAAATAAAAAAAATAAAAAATAAAATAAAGATCAATCAAGAACTAAAAAAGAAAAAAATTCTACCACTTTTGAAATCTAGAGTCAAACTGAAAATAAATTCAACCTTTCTTTTTCCTTTTAATCTTTTAAGTTTTTTTGAAAACAGCCAAAACACTAGTCAGGGGCTGGGATTGTAGCTCAGCGGTAGAGCGCTTGCCTCGCATGCGTGAGGCCCTGGGTTCGATCCTTAGTACCACATACAAAGCAATAAAATAAAGACATCGTGTCCATCTACAACTAAAAAAATATTTAAAAAAAAAAAAAACACTAGTCAATTCAAGCACTCAACCATAAATTTTTAAGTCTTTAACATAATAGTGAAAAACTAATATAAGCATCTAATAATAAGAGGAAAGTTAAATAAATTATGATATTTCACATAATGAAAATCAGTTATTAAAAAATATAAGAGTTCTGGGGCTGAGGTTGTGGCTCAGTGGCAGAGCACTTGCCTCGCACGTGTGAGGCACTGGATTCGATCCTCAGCACCACATAAAAATAAGTAAACCAAATAAAGACACTGTGTCCATGTATAACTAAAAAATATATATATTTTTAAAAAAATATATATATTTTTAAAAAAATATAAGAGTTCTTAACATGTTAATAGGGAAAAATAAATAAAAACAATTCTATTTCCAGTTTGAATCCTCCTATCTATCTATCTATTCATGTATTTTTTTGTACCAGGGATTAAACCCAGGGGTGCTTAACCACTGAGCCACACCTTCAGCTCTTTTTTATTTAGAGACAGAGTCTTGCTAAGTTGCTGAGCCTGACTTTGAACTTGAGATTCTCCTACCTCAGCCTCCCAAGCCACTGGGAATACAGGTGTACGCCACCATACCTGGCTGGGTCCTCCTATATTTTTTAAAAATATATTTTTAAAAATATATTATTTGGGGCTGGGATTGTAGCTCAGCGGTAGAGCGCTTGCCTCGCATGCGTAAGACCCTGGGTTTGATCCTCAGCACCACATACAAAGCAATAAAATAAAGACATTGTGTCCATCTACAACTAAAAAAAATATATTTAAAAAAATATATATATATTATTTAAAAATATAGGATGGGCAAGAACTTAATAATATAACAATATTTTTAAAGAATAATGGGTATGAAAAATTCCCTAAATACACAGTCTTCTTTTTTCTTTCTTTTTTAAAATTTGTTTTTTAGTTACACATGACAATAGAATGTATTTGGGGAGGGTGCGTACCAAGGAGTAGACCACTGAGCCACATCCCCAGCCATATTTTGTGTTTTATTTAAAGACAGGGTCTTTTTTTTTTTTAATATTTATTTTTTAGTTGTAGGTGGACACAATAGCTTTATTTTATTTTTATGTGGTGCTGAGGATCGAATCCAGTGCCTCCCGCTTGCTAGGCGAGCACGCTACCACTGCGCCATAACCCCAGCCCCTAAAGACAGGGTCTTGATGAGTTGTTTAATGCCTTGCTTTTTTTGCTGAGGCTGGCTTTGAACTCACAATCCTCCTGCCTCAGCCACCTGAGCCACTGGAATTACAGGTAAGCGCCACCGTACCGGCCATAGAATGTATTTTTACATATCACACATACGTGCAGCATTAGTTCCTATTCTTTTTTTTTTAATATATTTTTAGTTGTAAATGGACACAATATCTTTAATTATTTTATGGGGTGCTGAGGATTGAACCTAGTGTCTCACACATATGAGGCAAGTGCTCTACCTCTGAGCCACAATCCCAGCACCAGTTCCTATTCTTGTGGTTGCACATGATGTGGAGTCACACTGGTCATGTATTCATATACGAACACAGGAAAGTTATATCTGATTCATTCTATTGTCCTTCCCATTCGCATGCCCCCTCCCTTACCCAGTCTGGTGAAACCCCACCCCCTCCCCCATGTATTGTGAGTATCTGCATATCAGAAAGAACATCGGGCCTTTGGTTTTTTGGAACTGGCTTATTTCGCTTAGCATGATAGCTTCCAGTTCCATCCATTTACCAGCAAATGCCATCATTTCATTCTTCTTTAAGGCTGAGTAATATTCTATTGTGTATTTGTATCACATTTTCTTTATCCATTCATCTACTAAAGGGCATCTAGGTTGATTCCATAGCTTAGCTATTGTGAATACACAACCTTACCTGCCTAATTTTAACCACAAAAAAATGTGTGTATGTTTATATATGTATAAGCTGATGTTCCCTGTGAAGAAAGAAAACATTTTTTTATGATTCTAAATATTTCTATGCTGTGTAAGTTTTTATAATGTATCGTTTTACAATAAAATATTTTTAAAGTATAAAAAGTTAGATATATGCAAAAAGGTTAATAGCTGCCTCCATGTGTTAAGTCATGGGTAAATTTTTTTTTCTCCTCTATTGAGTACTAGTCTACTTTTCAATAATTATATGTACCCAATATAATTAAGTCATTATTTTTAAACTTTTTTTTTCTTCCTGAAATCCCCTCTTTCCTTCTCTCATCATTTTAAAAGTACTTTAATTGCTGTAAGTTTATTTCCTGACTAGACGATTTATCTGTTTAAGTAATCCCTATCATACTCTTGATCTCCAAAGAAGACCTAGGGAAAGTCCATTAAAATGGTTTCATAGCCAGGTGTGGTGGCATACACATGTAATCCCAGAGGCTTGGGAAGCTGAGGCAGTTCAAAGCCAGCCTCAGCAACTTAGGAAGGCCCTAAGCAACTCAGTGAGATCCTATCTCAAAATAAAATACAAAAAAGGGTGGGGATGTGGCTCAGTGGTTAAGGACCCCTGGGTTCAATCTCTGGTACCTAAAAAAAGAAAAAAAGATGGTTTCATTTGTATAATGTGTTTATAAAGCAACAACAAAAAACAATGAAATCTATGGAAATAAAGTAAGAGAAATTAATCAAACCTTAAACATAAATGAGATCTAAAGAAATAACATATAGGGGCTGGGGCTGTAGCACAGTGGTAGAGCGCTCGCCTAGCATGCGTGAGGCACTGAGTTCGATCCTCAGCACCACGTACAAGTAATAAATGAATAAAATAAAGATCCATCAATACCTAAAAAAATATTTAAAAAAAAGAAAGAACATACATGCGAAAGTTGTATCTGCTAATTCAGTATGAAAAAGATTCTTTTGAAGTATATTTTAGTACAGAAAATAATGGATGTACTGTATATCATTAAGACTACAAAGTAAAAAGTGGGTAACTTTAAAAGACAGAGACAGATATCCTAAGAGATTTCAGAAGAAAAAAACGGTGGAAAGGCAAAAAAGATTAGGAACATTTTTTGAGGAAGTGATGTTAAAACCTAAGTGGAGGAGGAGGAGGAGAAGCAAGCAGCAGCAGCAGAAGCAGGAAGGGATGGGATGGATATGCCAAAGAGAAGAGATGGACATAATCTGGTTCTTATAAGCAAGAAAGTCAGAATAAATAATTTATTAGCTAAGAGGTAAACAACAAACATACCCAAGAGGCAGTTTTCAATGATGAAGAAAAAAATGAATGGACAGATTTGAAAAAGGTCTTATTTAATGTTCACAGTCTAAAACTGCAGTGGCATCTAGAAACTTAAAAAGTCCTAAACTTTTTCCTATAGAAACAAATGTATAAAATTTTGCTTTCCAAGCGAATATATAAATAGCATGAAGTGTATGTCTAATAATTTAAACTATACATAATGCCATTTTAAAAAAATTAACTTCAGAGCTGGGATTGTGGCTCAGTGGTAGAGCGCTTGCCTTGCATGTGTGAGGCACTGGGTTGGATCCTCAGCACTACATAAAAATAAAGATATTTGTGTCCATCTACAACTAAAAAAAATATTTAAAAAAGTTAACTTCAAATCAATGTATCATACGTTAGTCTGTAAGCCAGTGCTAATTTAAATAGAGTTCTAGCCACATATATAATTTTAAATTTTCTAGTGGTCACATTGAAAAAATAAAGGAAATACTAATTACTTTTGCATATATTTTAACCCACTAAATTATGATAATTTCACTTCAATATGTAATCAACATAATTTTAAAAATTTTTTGTAGTAAATATTCAAAATCCAGTGTACATTCTATATTGGATTGGTATCATTTCAAGTGTTTAATAATCCACACAGCCATGTAATAGCTTGTGTATTAGACAGCATACTTCTAGCCACAATAGTTAGGTGGCCAGAATATTGAGCAGACCACGGGGTATCTGATGCCATGGTAGGAGGACAACTAAGTATAAAAGTGACTTGCAATAGGCACTATTCAGATTTAACATTGTCTAAAAATATCAAAACAAGCAACGGTGGAAGTTTCACAAATTGTCATTAAACGTGGATCAGGTATAAAATGTAGTCAGTAACCAGTGACTGACTATACTCTACTACCCAATTTTGACACTGTGTCCTGCAATATGTTTGTCTGTTTGCTTCCTTAGTGTCTCTACAGTTATTATATTATAGCCTCACTATACATGAAGATCTGTCCTCAGGAGATCTACCACTCTACTGTGGTGGCTACTGTAGGTGGCCATGTGGGGTGGTCCAAGGACTGTTTCTCCCCTACTCATCAAAGCTCAGCACTCTCTCTAAATTTACACACTTATCCCATTTTTGTACTTCTGTTCATTTTTCACCCATTCATCAATATATATTCAAATATGTAAGTTTGTTGATAATATTGAACTCAAAGGTACAAGTCACAATGCCTCTTCAATTTTACATTACAAGAAGCATATTTTACTATTGTGAACAAAAAAATATAAAATACAAAGTATTGTTTTATATGGATATAATTTTAGACTAAGGTCAATCCTTATATTGAATTTATGACTACATTCTTTCAGTAATCCTCTTTATCAGAGGTGGGCATGCTAGTGGTCTGAAGGCCAAATCTAGTCTTTTATCTGTTTCCATAGTTTTACTGGAACATTACCACACTCATCCTTTCAGGTTGTCTGCCTTCTCCTACATTTGTAGAGTTGGGTAGGTGCAGGAGACAAAGCTTAAAATACTGATTATATGGCCTCCCTCCTCCTCACCACTGTTTCTTAAGGAAAAATTGCTTCTGAGTTACAAGGTAGAGTACTTTTCTAAGAACACATCTATACTATAAATCAACCAAGTCGCTGGTGAACAAATAGGAACAAAGGCAACATACTGTTAATTTGTTGGGTCAGAGAACAACTGAAATCTAGAATAAAATAAAGAAGTGACATTAAAAACAATTTAGACGGGGCTGGGATTGTGGCTCAGTGGTAGAGCGCTTGCCTCGCATGCGTGGGGCCCTGGGTTCGATCCTCAGCACCACATACAAAGCAATAGAATAAAGACATTGTGTCCATCTACAACTAAGAAAAAAAAAATTAAAAAAAAAATTTAGACAAAGTATATTACACTTATGGGCCAAAACTATATTAACCAGATATATAATATGTGCTAAGAAAGATCTAGCACTATTCAGCAGAAAAATCTAAGGGACAAAGTAGGCTCTCCTGCTCACAAAAATAACTACTATAAACTGAGAAATGGGGCTGGGGTTGTGGCTCAGTGGTTGAGCACTTGCCTGGCATGTGTGCGGCACTGGGTTTGATCCTCAGCACCACATAAAATAAATAAAGGTATTGGGTTCATCTACAACTAAAAAAATATTAAAAAAAAAAACTGAGAAATGCAGCAGTAGGCTAAAAACCAGTGTAATTCCTGATTTAAATAGCCTCTGATATGCAAGAGATGAAAAGTATGGCCTAAAATTACTGCTATAAGACAGGACAGGTTCTTCTAACATTTCCTTTACTGATAGGGTTTAAAGAGCATATCAGGAGATCATGGGCATGGCAAATTAAACATGTCTTATATAAATACCAACCAACTAGATGAAAATTTTATTTATTATATTATAGATGGTCAGGGAAATTTTTTAACTAATAAAAGCATAGCTAGGCAAGCAGCACACATCTCTAATCCCAGTGATTTGGGAGGCTGAGGCAGGAGGATCTCAAGTTCAAAGCCAGTCTCGGCAACTTAGTGAGCCCCTAGATAACTTAAGGACACTATCTCAAAATAAAAAATAAAAAGGGCTGGAGATATGCTTCAGTGGTTAAGTGCCCCTCAGTTCAATCCTTGGTACAAAAATCAAAAAACAAGAAACCCCATAAGATTTAATTTTTAGGGGCTGGGATTGTAGCTCAGCGGTAGAGCGCTTGCCTCGCATGTGTGAAGCCCTGGGTTCGATCCTCAGCACCACATACAAAGCAATAGAATAAAGACATTGTGTCCATCTACAATAAAAAAAAATTAAAAAAAAAAAGATTTAATTTTTAAAAATCATTTTAATGAAAGGCTACTTTGCATTTTACTTGGTGCTGCCTTAGACAGACTTAGATGACATACAAGGCAAGTACTTAAATCTGTAGATGGCACAAAACTGAGGAATAGAAATAATGATTTTTTTTTAAATATTGGGAATTGAACCCAGGTTAGAATTATTTGATTTTTACACAAACTGTTCATGAACATATCCCCATTTAACCACCGAGCCACATTGCCAGCCCTTTTTATTTTTTATTTTGAGACAGGGTCTCCTTAAGTTACCTAGGGTCTCACTAAGTTGCTAAGGCTGGCTTTTTCTTTTTTAAACTTTATTTTATTCGTTTATTTTTTTTATGTGGTGCTGAGGATCGAACCCAGTGCCTCACACATGCTAGGCAAGTGCTCTACCACTGAGCCACAACCCCAGCCCTAAGGCTGGCTTTTAACTCATGATCCTCCTGCCTCAGCTCTCCGAGCAGCTGGGATTACAGGCATGTGACAGCACACCTGGTACAAGGATGATTTTTTAAAATCGGAGTCTAAACCCTTAAGTGTAAATCAACAAAGGTGAAATATATACTACTACTGGATGTAAAAGTCATAACTGAACAATGATGAATGTGAAAAAGACAAATTTCAGATGAAATACAAATTCTCATTTCTATGCGTTTTTATAGTTCTTGCTTAGAAATAATTCTTTAGAACATTTAGAAAGAATCTCTTTCTGTTCCATTCTGTCTCCTAAGCTCTATCCTTAGGACTCAATTCACGTCATTTTCTATTTGAAGGCTTCCCCAACTCCTCAGCAGACAGTGATCAGCTCTCTTTTCTGTGTTCCCATTATACTTGCTCCATAAAACATATATGATTTGTGCCATTATGTTGTATTCATTCATTTCTCAGTAGAGAGACAAATTATCTCAGTATCTCCAAAGACTCTTCAAAGTAGAGTGGCAAGAATAAACACATGTACTCTCACTGGGCAGTCTATTTATTTCTATGTGTATCTAGACAGAGGAAGTACACACATGAATGAGAAAAGAGATGTCTAAAACCTAGATTTATCCTTTTCATTATTCAGCTTTGGACAAGTTCCATTACCCCTTTGAACTTCTGGTAAAATGGGGGTATCTTCATGAACAGTTTGTGTAAAAATCAAACAATTTTAAGCAAATGCTCCCATGTCAGTGTATTCAATAAATACTATTAATTCTTCCTGTTCAGAGACCATATTAGTAGAGAATCTAGGAGAATAACCAGTACAGCAGAGAAACAATGTCGAGTCATACACAAAAGACTTTAAGGATGTTTAAAGAAGATGCAGTTCAGCATTGGAAAGGGGAATATGAAGAGGCAGGAATAACTATCTAAAATATTTTAACTTGTGATCCATTAATTCGTGAAGATATTTCTTCTTTGCAGTTTCTAAGGGCAAACACAAGAACACTAGAAATTTCAGGAGGAAAGTTTGAATCATTATTGTAGGTAACAGGTGAAATGAACAAGGTATGTATGTCCACATTGTGTTTTGGTGGATAATATCAATTAGATTATCAGTGAACATACAAAACCCAATCAAAATAACTCAAGTATAAAATCTTAACCACTGTTAGACTATTTGCAAAGAAGGCTAAAAGTGTGTAGATTCCTTTGAAATATGACACTGAATGTTTTCACTAGGAAGTAAAGTCTATTTCACCATTGCCTGAATCAGTGATGGCCTTGTGATTTGTTTTGATCAACATGATAGAGATAACATTGAGGACTTCTGCCTTCATCCTCTTGAAACCCTGAGATTGCCATGTGAAGCAACCTAGACTAGCTTCTTAAGGATGAAAGACCACACGGTGAGAAAAGCCATGCCAGGTCCCAAGCCAGGTGACTGAGATCACCTTTTACTCCACCCAGTCTCAGCTTTGATTCTAAGCTAACTGTAGTTAATTGAGTACAGAGGAGACCAAAAGAAACCAAACTGACAATCCATAGAAAAGTGAGCAAACAAAATGGGTTATTATTCTGGGGTGACTTGTTACACTATAATAGTTGATATACATATTCTGCCTACAGAAAGAATGTACAGATGCAAAACATGGTAGTCTGCTAAGCAGATAGAAGGTAAAACTCAAAAAGCATTTAGGAAGCCAGTTGTGGTGGTACATGCCTGTAATCTCTGTAATCAGGAAGCCAAGGCAGAAGGATCACAACAACTTCAAGGCCAGCCTGGGCAGCATGGAGAAATCTAGTCTCGAAATAAAATAAAAAGGGGTGGGGATGTAGTTCAATAGTAGAGTACTTGCCTAGCAGGTGCCAAGTCCTGAGTTCAATCACCAGCATCAAAAATAAATAAATAAGTGGGGCGCAGTGGCGCACGCCTATAATCCCAGCACTTTGGGAGGCTGAGACAGGAGAATTGCGAGTTCAAAGCCAGTCTCAGCAACGGCAAGGTGCTAAGCAACTCAGTGAGACCCTGTCTCTAAATAAACATAAAATAGGGCTGGGGATATGGCTCAGTGGTCGAGTACCCCTGAGTTCAATCTCTGGTACTAAATACATACATACATACATACATACATACATACATACATACAATAGCATTTAGGAATCTCTGCTATACCATCCAAGAAAAAAGGATTAATGGACTCAAGTATCAGGGCCATGTGGCAGACTTACTCCTAAAGAAGAGCTGAACACCTAATTTTGAAACATTAGCTATGAAGTTTATCCTACTTCCTTTTGAAAACCCATGCCACCAAATAGCTCTTGACTACAACTAGATTTCACACAACTGATCATCAGCATGAGAAATGGTCAAGTGTGGAAGTCATGTTTTCCTTATCACTAATTGATAGCATTCTGGTTTATCCATTTAATACCTAGATTTTAATCAGTGAGGGGGGTAGTAGAGAAGGCAAATGCCTGAGCAGACAGTAGGGAGTGGTACCTAAAGAAAGATCTAAATGGTCAACTTGAATTCCACGCAATGCTATTTCTTGGTGCAAACTTCAACAGATATTAGGACGAATTCTCTATAATAAGTACCATGTGATAGTGAATAGCAAAAAGAAGAGACTCTAAAACCTTAGAGACATGAATTAAAATTCCAGTGTTTCCGATAGCTAGATAAGTGATTTTACTCTGCCCACCCTAACCCCAGTTTCCTCAACTGTAAAAGGGGGCTACTGAAAAAACTGAATTAACAACTGACAGCTGATGAACAATGAAAACAGGATTTATTATAAGTAAGCTAGTTAAACCTCTTTCACAGGACAGCCAGGTTAAAATACAAGCTGGATTACCTCTTAGTTGGGGAAGAGACTCTAAATTTTGTATGAAAGGTTGTATTCACTCAAAGATGGTAAGTATATTACAATTCCAAATGACTAACAAAACAGTATTTTATTTAGATTAAGTCATTGAGTAATATAACAAATCATCTTCCTAACCCCTAAATCTAGAATTTCTAGTGTTCAGATTTGATTGTGCCATTTTTTAACAATCCACAGCCATAAACAAATACAAAATAAAAATGTCATCAGTTCACTAAAACTTATAGCATAAATCTTTGACTTAAGACTAAACTATATACTTTAGCTTTGCATTTGCCTACAGTTAATGTTCTATTTTTAATAAGTCTGCTTATAAAAGCAGGTCAAACAAGTTAGCAATTAGTTAAAGAGCTCGTAATTCAAACAAAGTAAAGGAGTTTGTACTGTATGATCATTGAGGATCTATCCTGGTCATAGTCCTTGTCCCAAAGAACTCTAGGTCTTAAGACAAAATGTGATACAACAAATACATTGCTCCACCTGGCAGTAATAGGAAACATCACTAGATAAAAGGAGAGGTGCTCATTGCTGCTTAAAAAGACATAAAGTGGACTATAAGAGACAGAAAATTACTTAACAATAAAAAGATCTCTGGAAAAGTCTACTAACTAGAGTTATAGGCACAGTTACTATGAATTGTTCTGGGAAGTGAGCAAGGCCAAAAGGTGTAGAAAACCTCTTTAAGACTGACTGAGGTAGAAAATTTTATATTCAAGAAACAAAAAACAGTAGTAAATAATTGAGCACAACAGTCTTCAGATAAATACAAAATTATTCAAAACAATACACTTAAAGGATAATCGTCAAATTCACACAAACTAATGAGTAATTTAGTGTAAGAGTGAAAACAGATTTCCTTCAAAGTTTCTCCAGATTTGGGACAAAGATCAAATTACCTAGCACTGCAGACTATGGTATATCATCCACCCTGAATGCATTTTTTAAAAGATTTCTTTATAATCATTTAAGGGGAAAAAACTCAAAATTTAACACAACTAAATGACAGTCTTCTTCCAATTTTGCCAATTCAAAAATCATAAGGATCAATATCTAAGAAAACTAGTAACAATGTTTTGTTCAGGTTGAATAGTCAAACAGCTTTACTCCCAAATCAATCATCTCACATGAAAGGCTTGTAAGGTTCAAAAACCCAAACACTGTAGCAAAGTTGGAAAAATAAAAGTTAAAAAAACTAGTTATTTAAAATTTTTACTGTCATAAGATCTGTCATAGAAGACACAGTTCCTTATTGTTAATGAAGATAGGTAGGTTTGCAATGCCAAAAATCTCCTCTATTTCAGCGTTTCAGATTTCTCCACAGTTAAAATAATTCATCTCATGAACCAAAGTACATGAAGAGTGTTTTAATTCGAAGGATAAAAGCCATATTTATCCTAGCCTCTAAAAAGACATGCTTACATCAAAGGAGAAAACAGTCTGAATTTTACGCCTATCTACTTGGCACTTTTAAATATATTTTTTCAAAATTTCAGAATTGTTACTAAGAATTTTAGCTTAAACTTAAAAGAAAAAAAACAAAGACATCTCCTTGTCAAGTTACCTAATCCAAATTCACTTAAGTAGTTACGTGAGTGAACTCCATTTGAGTAACAAAACAAGTCTGTACAGGAGTAGAGTGAGATGTGCACTCCTACTTAAAAGTATTGTCTTAGGAAAAGTACTATCTACTTCTCTAGATATAACATGTTTATGCATAACCTTTTCCCTGAGTTGAAGGAAAAAAAGGCTTATTTAGAATAAACGTTCAAAGGAACTGACTTTTCTAACCTCACTACTCCTCAGACAGGTGCAGACCCCTCTGGATCAAGCGCCCCACCCACCTCAGGGGAAAGGTGCCTCCTATACGCACGTATTTGCTTGCTGTAACACACGGTTTCTAAACCACAAAGGGATTCCTTCTGAGTGGAGAGGATAAAAGCATAAGAAAAAAAGGGAAGATCAGGGACTGATCAATTCAGGTTTTCACTTGGAGATCTTGTTTGAACACCAATTGCTAAAACATACACTACTGTTTCAAGTCACTGGACAAGGGTATCTCTAAGAATAAACCAGGCGACCGATTGAAAACTGGGGAGTTAAAACTACACCACCAGCAGCTTCAGGTTCTTATCAAAACAATAGCGAGTGGCACATGTCAGGCGGCCCACTTGCACAGGGGGATAAAGAGGCGATAGCCAGAGGCTGGAGTTGAACTTGCCTTAACGCCCTCCCGCAACTCCCACCGCCACAGCCCTGGCTGCGCGAAAGTGAAAACCAGGGGCGTACAGGGCCCTGCTGTCTACCCGCTTCCTCCTTCCCTAGCCCGGCCCGGACTTCTTCCTCAGCCGTCTCCTGGGGGCGGAGACGCCGAGTTCCCTGGGGACGCGAGTTAGTCACCAAGAGGCGGTGACAGAGCGCACTGCTCGTGTCGCACACTCCGAGGCCTAGCCGCGCGGGACCGAAGGCCGTCCGCGAAGGCTCTCGTGTCCCGGACCCCAAAGCCCCCAGTCCGCTGGGAAGCCCCCTCCTTCCCTTCTAGAGAGTCTCACTCTCCCCTCCCTCTTAACCCTACCCCAGGCAGTCCCAACGTCAGAACCTGCTCCCGACCGAGGAAATCAAGCCCTGCCCGGCCGTTTCCAGCCCTCGGGGTCAGGGATTCCCTCGCTGGGCAAAGGACTGCGGCCCCGCGCCGCTGACCCGAGCGGGGATCCCCTCAGCCGCCGGGCGGGGATCCCGGAACTGGCCTCCGAGTGCGCGTGTAGCCGCGGTGGGGAGGGGCAAAGCGGGGAGTTTCCGCCGCCCGGCGAACAGCCGGCTGGGCGACAGCGGCGGCCAGAAGCACTCCCCGCAATCAGCCGAGGACCCTAGTCTCCTCCGCCGCGACCCGACCCGTTTTCCCCACGCGTGGCGCGGCCGGTGCCCCACGCATTCTCCGGGTTGGGCCAGGGGAGGGCAGAGAAAAGCGGGCTCCTAGCCACCCGTCACTTTCAAGTTGCCCAGCCAGGAGCCCAGGGCGAGGAAAAGAAGCGAAACAAAAGGGCGCTGGGTAGGGAGTCCCTACAACCCCTCGCACACACACCCCACCCCCCGCGCTCGGCCCGGCCCTTACTCGTAGTGGCGGAAGATCTCGTTGGTGACTTTACAGTAGAAAACTTCCTCGTCCGGCCGCAGGTCCACGGGTGGCTTCTGTCTCACAAACGGCTTTCGGTGTAGCAGCGGCATCTCCTGTCCGCCTGCGGGCTTGCCCCGACCCTCGGCCGCCCGTGTCGCCCCGCTTCCCTATCAAAAATTGGAGGGAAAGGAAAGCCGGTAAGGTGGGGAGTGCTGGCGGCGGCGTGGGCCGGTCCGCGCGCCTGGAAGAGCTCGGCTGCCTTTTGTGTGACTGACGCGCCTTGGCTGTTACTAGAGCCGAGTTCTTTCCTGCCGCCACCCGGGTGTTGAGCGAGTACAGCAGCGGCCGCCGCCTCTGCCCTCCAAGTGCGCCGCACCTCGGCTCGCCCGGCGGGCGGCTCACAATGGGGCCAGGCGCCCCGCGGCGGCCCCCTCCCCCTGCGCCGGCTCCCCGCCCGCCGCCGCCGCCGGGCTCACAACGTGCTCGGCGCGCAGCCGGCCAGCCCCACGCCGCGAGGGCGCTCGCCGCGGGCGGACCCTGACGCCGCTCCGCTTTGTTCCCCCGCTCGCCTACACTTTCCTGCCGGCGCCGTCCGGCTTCGGAGCAACCGCAAGGAGCCCCTCACCTGCGAGCACTCCGACTGCCACTTCACCTTCTCAACTGAAAAGGCAGAGAAGACCCGATCCTCCCGGGGGGTCGCTTCTTGCCGGCCTTGCCGCGCCAGTGGCCCCGGCTTCTCACGCTGCCACTGCCCTGCTCCGTGCCGGGGGATCGCGTCCCACCGCCACTTCCCCGCCTCTCCGAGCTCCTGGGAAGTTTCTGATCTACTTTCGGCTCCGAAGGAGGAAGAGCTGTTGGGAGGAGCTTTTCACTTCTCGCTTCTACCTTTTTATTGGCTACTCGATGACTTTTACAGCCTGTCACTGATACAGGAAGAGACGGCGGAGAGCCTGGGAGAGCTACATTATTAATTAATGGAGCAACCCCTTGTGAAGAATCAGAAGCATCCTCCATGTTTGAGATTATCAGCCAAAAGATCTAGGGAAAGCGCCGGCGTTTCATGGACACATGGCTGACAGTAAAGCCTTCATCTTCAAGTTTCTCACCAACCCTTGGCTACAAGTAATTGGGATTCCATTTACGATTTAAATTGTATTTTAAACATGGGAACAGAAATGTTTAAGAAATAAATATGTTTTGATATTTTTCTTCAAAATAAGAATTCATCTCTCTAAAGATTTTGTACGTGTAAATATGCAACTTGAACAAAATATACTTTTTTGACCTCAGTTCTTTTTAACATTTAGGGCAATTCAGTCAAAGATTTAAATAGCCCGGTCGGGGGTGGGGGGTATGTGTTAGAAAATGTTTTGGTGCCTATGAGACCCCGGAGATATTTACAAGTAAATAACATACCCTTTAAAAAGTAATATTTACACCACTTTGTAAATATTTTGCAAAAGATCAATGAATGTCTAATTCAACTAGAATTTTAAAGATTATGGATTTGCTACTAAAATTTTCCCTAAAGCAACTTTCCCATATCAGTACTATTCACTTATGAAACCAGTTTTAATGTACGTAACATACATGAATTAAAATTAATTTTGAATTAATTAATTAATTAAACCCTTCAAAAAAGTACACACTTGAGCCGGGCGCAGTGGCTCAAGCCTGTAATCCCAGCACTTAGGGAGGTTGAGACAGGAGAATTGTGAGTTCAAAGCCAGCCTCAGCAATGGTGAGGTGCTAAGCACCTCAGTGAGACCCTGTCTCTACATAAAACACAAAATAGGGCTGGGGATGTGGCTCAGTGGTCGAGTGCCCCTGAGTTCAATCCCCAGTACCAAAAAAAAAAAAAGTACACACTTGAAAGATTTGGGTTTTAGTATACTGACACAAATTAGAATTCTCTACCTAGGAAGTACTTATTGGCAAAGAATGTAGAACCCACATATGTAGCCTCAATCTTTTGAGGACAAGAAAAAAGCATAATTTTAGAAACTACTTTTATTTTTTTTCTGGTGCTGGTTATTGAACCCAACACCCCAGGCATGCTAAGAATGATCTCTACCACTGGGCTATAATCCAAGACCCAAACCTATATTAAAGCATCACCTTCACAACTCAAAATCCCAACTTAACTATTAAGTTAAAAACAGATGAAATCCTCTGAATACTCAAGTGTATTTTAGATCTCACTATTGGATAAATTTTAAAAATTGTTAGTCATAAAAAGCCATAATATTTATTTTATTTTTATTAAGTGCAAATTTTAAACCATTGTATTTTTATATTAAAATTGAAATCCTGGGCTAGGGTTGTATCTCAGTGGTTGAAGCACTTGCCTAGCACATGTGAGGCACTGGGTTTGATCCTCAAACCACATAAAAGTAAATAAAGGTATTGTGTACATCTACAACTAAAAAAAATTTTTTAATTGAAATTCTATTTTTTTTTTTTTTTTGGTACTGGAAATTGAACTCAGGGGCACTCAACAACTGAGCCTCATCCCCAGCCCTATTTTGTGTTTTATGTAGAGACAGGGTCTCACTGAGTTGCTTAGCGCCTTGCCATTGCTGAGGCTGACTTTGAACTCGTGATTCTCCTGTCTCAGCCTCCCTAAGTACTGGGATTACAGACTTGCGCCACCGCGTCCGGCTAATTGAAATTCTATTTGATTAAACCATACTCATTATACTGAAATTTCACTGAAATCATAATTCAATTCTCTGAGTTACATAGGGTTTATTTTAACAATGTGATATTTAATAAATATTTTACATATTGTTTATTACTTCAGAATAATATAAGAAAATTATAGCATGTAAAACTTTAGTTGTTTTTTGTTTTGTTTTGTTTTGTTTTTTGGTACGGAGGATTGAACTCAGGGGTACTCACCCACTGAGCCACATCCCCAGCCCTATTTTGTGTTTTATGTAGAGACAGGGTCTCACCAAGTTGCTTAGTGCCTCGCCCTTGCTGAAGCTAGCTTTGAACTTGTGATTCTCCTGTCTCAGCCTCCCAAATTGCTGGGATTACAAGTGTGCACCACCGCGCACAGCTAAAACTTTAGTTTTTAATTTGTTTATGATAATGAAATTGATTGCATACCTAAACTGCCTCATTGAATGACATTTCTCTTAAAGTAATTATATATACTTCCTACTAAAATTTACTTAATACATTGTTTATTTCTTAACTTTGGTATTATGATTATTTCCTTGCATTACAAATTACTACTTCACTTTTGAGAGTGAAAAGCTTGTTGCTGTATCCACAAAGTAGTTAAAATAAATGAACTCCATGAAACGGAACTTTGTTTAAAAAAAATTGGAAATATTGTAAAAGAAACTGTGAGACTTAAAGTAGTAGAGAATAAAGAGAAAGCAATAGAATTACAATCATTTAATTTTAAAAAATTTAATCCCATTAAACATTTATCAAGTTCCTTTTATGTACCAAGAAAATATACTAGCACATATAAGAGATACAACAGAAATGTATTCCAGCCTCAAAAAGTTATAATCTTGTAGGGAGAGATGATGAAAACACAACCAACTCAAAAACTGTGTGAGTTCTAATGATCATGAGTAATATAATGCAAAAAGAGAAGTAGAAAAGATTAGAAGGAAATACAGAAGGATGACCCAGGATTGGTCCTAAATGAAGTTATGCATGATTTTAAGGGTAACAGAAAATTGTTAAAATATCCTCACCAGTCACAAGATGTAATCTCTCAGTCACCATTTTGGTTAAATGTAAATATGCTAACTACACAGTATATATATTAACCTAATATTATCAAGACATAGTTTTATAAAAATATCAAGATAGGTAAAGACAAGACTATGGAATATAAGTTTTAAAAACTTGAGCTGGAATACTTTTCTTGTCTTCTGTTGACTGATTAACATAAGAAAGGCTTTTACTTAGGTAATTTGGTCAGAGAATAATTACTTAGAGCTGGAAGAAAACTTTGGGAACTGTTAATTCTTTTGTTTTGCTTCCGAGGAAATTGAAGCTCAAGAACTGGAATCTAGGCCTCCTGACTGGACAGTTTCTTTAGACCACACTGTATTTTCCTTGCCTTCAGTAATATCCAATTTTCTGGTACACCTACTCACACTTTTATCTATAAACAAAAAATACCATTACATTAAACATTTTTGCTAAACTGCTAAAATGTATACAGGGATAGTTTACTGATTTTCAGAAGCAGTAATTTTTTGAGAATTATATAGCAAAGCAGTGGGGCAATATGAATCTGAAATTTGTCTAAACAACTGACTGAGTCTTATCTCCATGTCTCATTAACACATTTAACAAATTTAGGGCCCTTACCTCTTAGCAATGTTATAAAAGTAAAGTATAGCTTACCCTGAGTTTGTCCAAGAAAAATGCCTTATAAAGAAATATAAGAACAACTCTAACTTTGTAAATTCTTTCTTCACATCCCTATCTGACACTTGTTTCAACTCTATCATGTTCTTTTTAATGTCTTCCTAACAAATTTAGGCCATTTTAACTGTAAAGATTTCTATACTACATGTTGTTCTTTAGAAAGAGTGAATGTTTCCCTTCATATCTGAAAACAGCTGTTCTAACACTACTTTAGTGTTAGAATAGTGGTTCTAGACTTGGGCTGCCCATTAGAATCCCCTGAGGGTTTTTGAAAATATGATGCCTGGACCTTACCTAGGCCCCCTGTCTCTCGGGTAAGGACCCAAGCATTGGGAATTTTAAAATCTCAGGTGATTCTAATGTACCATGGACTCTGAGAACTACTGTGCTTGGAGGAGATTGGATAGTTGACATTTGCAAACTTAGAATACATCTTTTTATTTAAACTCTTCTGATTAGAATCACAAATTATGAGATGGTGGTAGAAGTTGGAAGAATAGTCTATGGTCATCATCATCATCACAGTAATAGTTTAAATGAATGCTTCCAACTTGTCAAGCATTGTGCCAAGGGCTTTAAATGAATCATCTCATGTAATTTTCATCTGAAATTAAGTACTAATTATCATTTCCATTTTACAGATGAAGCCACTGAAACTCAGAGAAATTACTTAAGTAGGATGCCCAAAATCATACAGTCTGGAAACAGAACTAAGCCCTAACACTAGTTTTATCAACTCCCGAACTCAAGCAACCTATTCCTATTCTATATTTCATTAGGACTGATTTGCTGTTCTAGCTCAGGTAGAAATTCGAACAGGGAATTTAATCTTATACCCAAGACAATTTAGAGCTTACGAAGATTACGTTGTTTTGTGTTTATAGCACCAGGGACTGAGCCCAGGGCTTTGCACATGCTAGGTAAGCATTCTACCTTGAGCTACATCTCCACCCCTAAGAATGTTTGTTAATCATAAAAGTACTAAAGCAAACCATGGAAGAATTTTTTTTTTGAAGTATCTCAGAATGGGGAAATCCTAAGTATAACATGAAAAGTGGATTTGCAAAAAAATGATTCTATAAAATTGAAAATATTCTGCATGACAAAAGCTACCACAAAAAAAGCGCGGCACAGTAGCACATGCCTACAATCCCAGCAACTCAGGAGGCTGAGGCAGGAGGATGGCAAGTTGGAGGCCAACCTGGGCAACTTAGCAAGACTCTGTCTCAAAATTAAAAAAGGCTGGGAGGTAGCTCGGTGGTAGAGTGCCCCTGGGTTCAGTCCCTATTACTGTAAAAATATATAAAAATAAAAACTACTACAAAGTTGAAAGACAAATATCAAATTGGAAAAAATATATACGATTCACAAAGGGATAATTTCCCTAATATATAAAGAATTCTTTTTTAAAAAAATACTTTTTAGCTGTCAGTGGATCTTTTATTTATTTATATGTGGTGCTGAGGATTGAACCCAGGCCCACACACATGTCAGGCAAGCACTCTACCACTGAACCACAACTCCAGCCCCTATAAAGAATTCTTTTAAAAATTTTTTTTTTTGTAGATGGACACAATGTCTTTATTTTATTGCTCTGTATGTGGTGCTGAGGATCGAACCCAGGGCCTCACGCATGCAAGGCAAGCGCTCTACCGCTGAGCCACAATCCCAGCCCCCCCTATAAAGAATTCTTATAATCGAGCTAGGCATGGTAGTGCATGCCTGTAATCCAATCCCAGCACTTTGGGAGGCTGAGACAGGAGAATCGCGAGTTCAAAGCCAGCCTCAGCAACAGCAAGGCACTAAGCAACTCAGTGAGACCCTGTCTCTAAATAAAACACAAAATAGGGCTGGGGATGTGGCTCAGTGGTTGAGTACCCCTGAGTTCAATCCCTGGTACAAGAAAAAAAAAAATTCTTACAATCGAAATAACCCAGCAATAATAAGAATTCTTATAACCAAAATACAATTGGCTTTTAAAACATAAAAAGATTCTTAACCTCACTCATAATACGAGAAATGCAGATTAAAACTACACCAAGATGACATCTTTCACTCTTCATATTAGCAAAGACCACCATCATATATGTTGGTAAGCCTGTGGGGAAATAAGTACAACTTCTGCAGAGGACAAATTGAAAATGTTTACCCAAAATTACAAACGCACTAGAAGTTCTAAGTGTTGGGAGATAGCCCTCAAATATATTTCAATATGAGTCTTTATTTTGGCTTTGTTAGGAATAGCATAATATTAAAATCAATTTACCCAAAAAACCAAAGGCTGAATATTTTCTCTGATATGAGAATAGTAATTCACAATAAGGGGCGGGGGGCTAGGGAAGAATAGAAGTACTTTGGACTAGACAGAAGGGAGTGAAGGGGTGTGGGGTTAGGAAGGATAGTAGAATGAATTGGACATTATTATCCTATGTATATATATGATTACACGACCAATGTGATTCTACATCACGTACAACCAGAAGAATGAGAAGTTATACTCCATTTATGTATGATGTGTCAGAATGTATTCCACTATCATGTATAACTAATTAGAATAAATAAAAAATCAATTGAGATATCCATAATTACATAAATTATCCTATAGCCATACAGTGGAGTATATGAGGAAGTGCCAGTCGCAGTGGCACATGCTTATAATACCAGCAACTCAGGAGAGTGAAGTAGGAGGATCACAAGTTTGAGGTTAGCCTCAGCAACTTTGCAAAACCCTATCTCAAAATTGAAAATTAAAAAAGGGCTGCAGGTGTAGCTTTGTAGAGTGCTACTGGGTTCGATACCCAGTACTGAGAAAAAAGTGAAGGAAAAAAAACAACAACAAAAAGCAAACAAAAACCAAGGTAGGATATACAAAAAAATAGCATGCTGATTGCCTCTAGGAGGAAAAAGGAGCTGGGGACAAGGCTGAAAAGAAGACTTTTCACTGTAGAAAGAATATAAATTTTTAAAGATGTAGAGATTAGAAGGTAAAGAAACTGATGAGGTTAGACAACTGTTATAATAGTCTTTCACTTCACAACTGGAAATAAAATAAATGCAAATAAAGTTAAAATTAGAACTGCAAATAAAAGGTAAAAATGTCAGTGTTAAAAATTTTACAGAGGAGCCGGGCGCGGTGGCTCAAGCCTGTAATCCCAGCACTCAGGGAGGCTGAGACAGGAGAATCGCGAGTTCAAAGCCAGCCTCAGCAATGGCGAGGCACTAAGCAACTCAGTGAGACCCTGTCTCTACATAAAACACAAAATAGGGCTGGGGATGTGGCTCAGTGGTCGAGTGCCCCTGAGTTCAATCCCCGGTACC